>JABYPW010000978.1:0-18815 GCA_016880775.1 Phymatotrichopsis omnivora
AAGGAGAAGAGGGGCACAAGATAGAATACAAACACAAAAGCACCCACTCGTCCCCGCCAATCATACTTCAGTATCTTTTCCCTCTTTCAACTAGTCCGAGTGTTTCAGAGCTATCAAAGCTATCAAAGTATCCGGGTGTCCTTGACCGGGATCCTTCCCGCGTCTCCACGACACAATCATCTATCTTCTCCGCCCCTTCCCATTGACGGTGTATTCCTCACATCAAAGCTAGGTTTGCCATGGAAATCAGAGTATCTGGATGCTCGTTGTCCAAAATCCCTTCACTGGACTCAACCACACGCTCTTCTATCTTCTCCGCCTCTCCCCGTCGGCTTTGCCCCTGCACACCAAGGCTGGGCTTGCCATGGAAATCAGAGTATCTGGATGCTCGTTGCCCAAAATTCTTTTCCTCGCCTCGGCTACTCGCACTTCTCTTCTATGCACCTTACTTGAAATTCGCCAAGGCCAGGTTTGCCATGGAATCCGAGGCATGTGGATGCACTGGCCATCGTAAACTTTGCGTTCGAAACAGAAAATATTCTGCGTATCGAGACTGCCGGAAGTGCGGAGTAAACTCCCAGTGCAAAATTTGGGAGGTGAGAGGGGGTGGTGGGATTGCTCGACTTTTGAGACATTTAAGAGCAAATCGAATCGGGGGGTGCAAGAGTTGGCAGCGTCAATCGTTAAAGAATTGAGACTCCTAGCTTCGCGACCGACCAGGCAAGAGCATATATCGTCAGTTCCTGCGAATTTGATTAGTATTTAGTCATCCATAAATAAAATAGAAGTTTTCCCTCCTTAGGTCGGTGGAGGGAACGGGGTACTAAGAATGGACGGCTAATACAATGTGAGAGGTGGCATACTAGCATGTCGAAGAGCGAAAGAAAAGTAAAATATTTCAGCGGGCGAGCATCGCATATTCGGCAGGCGGGGTACCACAATGATAAACGAAGATACTCCGGGAGGACAACGCATATTCGGCAACTGGGGAACCGTAATGATTAACGAAGACAGATCTCTCCGTTAAATGTTGAACCGATTTAAAGAAAGTCATCCGTGAGTCGAAATTTTAAATTATCCTCGGAAACGCGACGGTGGAGGGAGGCGAAGGTATAAGCAGTTGAAGCGAGCGAGCGAAAAAATGTTTGGCAAAGAGCATCCAGATACCCTGAGTTCCATGGGAAACCTAGCTTAGACGTACCGGAACTAGAGCCGATGGAAAGAGGCGGAGAAGATAGATGAATGTGTGGTCGAGGCGAGGGAAGGGATATTGAACCTGAAGGAGGATTGTTAGCATTGTCAAGGATAAGTAGCCATTCTTCGTCCCGGCTTGTCGGGCATTGTAACTTTTTTTTTTTAATTTTCCTCAACCTTGGCAGCTTTTTTCCCTCAACCTTGGCAGCTTTTTTTCCTCAACTTTGGCAGCTTTTTTTTCCTCAACTTTGGCAGCTTTTTTCCCTCAACCTTGGCAGCCTTTTTTCTTCAACCTTGGCAGCCTTTTTTCCTCAACTTCGGCAGTCCGGGGGGTACCACACGAGCTTTTTCCGGTGGTTCCGCGGCCACTAACGTGGATCCATGGTAGGGCCGAGAAACTATGACCATAATAAAAGTCGTGTTAGCAGGTATCCATTGGAGAATAGAATAAGAGATATCAATATCGTGTAGGGCGGCGTCTGGGAGCGGGACTCACCTGCCTCAGTGCGTTTCAGCAAAATTTATGGTTGAGTTTTTTTTAGAGCCACCCATCCCTGGTAAAAACGAATCGGCGCTGGCGAGTTGCACCGAGGATGTTTGACTTGACAAGTTTGGGTGCATCTGGTCGAGAACACTGGATATCCCCGGAAAACATTGCGGTTGAATTACGGGAAGACGCATAATGCTGGTTTCTCACCGGAGAAGAGAATTTTGATTTCAGGCTTGTCGCTAGATTCGTTGGTGGGAAAATGCCATAGGTACCGTCGTTGTATTGCGCTGGTTGCACAAGTTCCTCGGAATTTTTTCCGTACCGGGTGTTGCTCCTTGAACCCTTTTCTATGTCGAAAGTAAATTCTACAATTCCAAGACAGTACCAGTGTGTGTGATTTCATCGGCAAGGCCTGAAAATAGGACCTTCGTTTCTATCCCGATGGGGTTTCAAGGTTTGCAACGATATCGATATCAATGTGGGAGATACCTGCTGGTACGGAAGGGGACGAAGGTATCGTGAGACTGGGGAACTAGAAGTGGAGTTTTGTTGCGGATCAGCAGTCGTTTGTTTATCGCCGAAGAGTCGAGGTGGTTTAGTCTCAAAAAAGCCGAAGTCTACCACACAACTAGACTCTGTAGCCCGGCAGTCGCCAGGCCTGCTAAGTATTGTCATTCGGCAGTAACGGATGTTGGACGCTGGCAGCATCCGCGGAGACCCTGTTGGAGGCCGAGGATATGACAATTTCTGTGCTTGACGGACTGGGGCGAAGGAGGAATGCGGAAGAGAGGTTTTCCGAAGGGTATTTATGAGCAAAGGAAAGGGCAGTTGACCTCTTCTGTCCTCACACATCGCATGAGTGTTTTGTGTGCGGACAGTCACAGTACAAACACGGCGCATGAATCCCCAACGAAGCCAAGACTCTACCAAGGCACACATAAGGCGCACCGAGCCCCCTAAGGCGTACCTTAGGCGTACTTAAGGCGCATCTAAGGCGCACCTGAAGGTCGCCCACCACACACCACCCCACGTCCCCGCATATCAGTTTACGTGCGTGGATAGATAACGAATGGAATTAGGAAATCTGTTTTCCAGTTTCATAGGAAGTAGTGGTATAGAATATATGCAACGCATGTCCATATTCGCCTGCCCAATGAACCCGGTGCGCGTCCTCCAGTGGCTGAGCACGGCAACACAATCCGTGAATTCGCAGCACGGAAAGCCGCAAATGTACCTGCCTATGTACTTAGTACTTATCGACTCCTTGCTTTGGCTTATATAATTGCTTAGGAAGCGAGTTGGTATTAGAAGATATGCGCCAAGCGAGTGGCGTTTAATTAAGGTGGGAAATGCGAACGCAGGTTACCACGAGTGACCTGTACTCTACTCTACTCGTACATACATATACGAGGGTAAGTGCCAGAATATCAACTGTGGCAATACCAACCAAAACAGGGGGGACTGGGACCAATCGGAGAACCCAAACCCTCGGAATTCGGTGCGTGAGTGTTCAGGTACTTACCCTCGTATACGAGTAGACCTACCCACTGAATTTTGGCAAGCTCGATAACTTCCGAGAAATATTTACACGTCGAAGCTTGATGGTTATTTTCATTTGTGGTGAGACGACATGCAGGTTCAGCCACCAACTCTGAACATGTGACTGGGGGGTTGCAACATGCACATCGGTGCTCGTTTCACAAGAGGGACTGCAGAGATATGAGTAGCGGGTATGTCGTTGCACCATGGCAAGCGAGAATGCGGTAGGCCTAGCGCAATTCTTGTCAGCGAAAGAATACTGGGTTTTGAGTATGCAACGCTGTCGGCGTTTAAATGATAGGCCGGGAAAAGTTTCGATTTAGCTGGTAGTTGTGGCCGCTCATGTAGGTGGGTGGAGTGGGAGAGGAGAGCGGGGGTAGGGGGAGGTAATTTATTTTTATGTGGTGGAGTGGGATTGGCATGCAGGCTTAGATACATATATTAGGAGGTAATTGGTTGATTCGGTTGGGTATTGTCGATACAGCGGTACAGTGGCAGAGGAGAATTGGGAGTGGAGGAAAATTTATGAGCCAAAACAATGACGGCGAAGCTGGCGAGTGATTTGCTATGATGCGGGCCGGTGAGCGGTTTCGGTTGCGATGAACGGCTCGATTTCATCGTGCTAGGAATAATTACCAGGGGAAGTAGAGACTTCTAAGCTACGTGACGGCGAGGGGAAAGTGTTGGAGATGGAACAATAATTTCCGCTGATTTGGTAATTCTGAATATATGGCCTACTTTTGCATTGAACGTGTACTGTGCTGGCGCTCCGATGGCCACATGCCACTCCTTTCTTGGTGCTTCAAATTGTTGTTCTGTATTGGCTCAGTTCCCTCTCCAGAAAGGAAGAGGATCGGCTAGGCCCAAATCTGTTGACGTCGATTTTGACCTTTTTGGGACCCTGTGAACCCACGGGTTTATTCCTGCTGCGAGCCAAGCAATCATTCCTCGTGCAGCGACTCTACAAATGGGAAAAGGAACAGGAACGTGAAATTTGCAACAAGGCTAATTATTAAAACTCAAGGGTAGTCTCAACAAAGTCCATTTTTTATTATACCGTTAATTCGGTGAAATATGAATGTTGTCAGTGCGATCTTAATTACCCGTTCATGTCAGATGATGAAACTCCGAGAGCTTTTCCTATCCGATTTTATCACGGTGTATTAGGGAGCGGCGTGACCGCGGGCTAATGAGAGGAGTGGTGGCTGGGAAATAGCATATGAGGAGAGGGATCCCCCTCTCCTTCTGCTCCTCAAGCCTTTTTGCGCTTTCACGCCTGCCCGCCCACGCCACCCAGTCGACGTCACGCTCCGTTACCCCAGCGGCTCTGACCTACGCATAGGGGAGACTGGGAGGAGCCCGGGTGTGCTGCTGCGCCTCTGGAATCCGCAACACGGAAAAAGCTGTTCTTTCTAAGGTAGCGCGTTAGGAAGATAAAAGGATGGAGAGTGGTTTTCATGTAATTGGAATTTTGTACTTGCTTGCTCCTTGTTTGTCTTGTTCTTATCTGTTCTCGCGGAATTTGGAATGATTATTTTCTTTTCTGGTTTTCTTTGCCGTGAAGTCGTTGATGCGTTCCAATGGTAAAAGAGGTGGTGTTTTGTTGGAGGGGTGCAGAGGGAGACTTTTGGGTCGGGCCGAGAAGGAATATGGCATAGCGACGGATACTAGTAAATGATTAAACTTCTGGATAACGTTGGCTTTGGATTAGCATTATACTTGGTCTCTAACAGGTGGTTTGGACTCTCAAGAGCTCTCCGCAGGGGCCATTTTAACATTCTTTATGAGTAATTTTTGGGTGGCGTTTAAACTTCCTGGAAAGAACTCCCACGAGGGTTCGCAGGGATGGCGTTCGGGATTGAAGGAGTAAGTTTTGCCCACCGGTAGTGTTATATTTTCAGAGAAAATCTGATGTGAAACGAGGGAATGGCTGAATATGGAGAGGGATGAGAGAAGAAGAGCGAATTGTCACAAATATTTGATGGTATCAGGGTTAGGGTTACGATTCCTTCATCCCGCGGAGAAAACAAAGGAATCTCCGGATTGTCATTACCGACTCTTGAACCACTTGCGGTACTTGAGAATATTAAGAAACGTATCCCAGTATTCCAGTGGCGGAACTTCAATGCAGGCTAGGGGGTGAAATAATACAAATAAAAAGGAAAAGATGGGACTCGAAAGGCCTCCGAGTACAACTCTCCCGTTGGTATAACCGTGCCGCTAAATAGAAAGTTTTAATTGCAGAAATTGCAGAAATAAAAACGCAGGTGACAATTAAAAAAAGAATATGAAATAAATTAAAACAAACGCAGACACAAACATAACACAGGCCAAATCGAAAAAACAAACAAGACCGAAATACCAATTAAATAGAAATAAAAACCGGAAAATATACCCCCCCCCCCAAAAAAAAAAAAAAAAAAAAAAAAACACCACTTCCTCCCGCATCTTCATACATCTCCTTTAACCTCCAATATGACATGACTTCTATCAATTCCAGTACATGCATTGAACCGGGGACTTCAAGCCGAATGCACCTGATCCAACATAAGAGATGATCCAGGTTAAAACTCATACGACTGATTTCGTTACAAAGACCTTGTTTTTTCTCTCCTCTTCTCCTGTGGCGTCCGGCGCTCATCGTATATATATCCGCTTCCCTGCACGGTCCCTCCACCTTCGTTTCTCCACCTCTTTGTAAATTCTACACATGCACATCATCTTCAACTCGCTTCAAATCAATGGTTCAAAAGGAAACAAACTGCCCACTAAACATAAACGGTTTCCGGTTTCCAATAGTGCCAGAGATTGAACGTATTGGTAAAAAAAAAAAAAAGAGTAGTGAACCCCCCCCCCCCCTTTTTTTTTTTTTTTTCCCCGGCCGATAGTTGCTATAGAGTGCTATTTAGTATTTGTATAGTTCTTCATGCCTTCCCTAGCTACGCTGTCCAATTTCTTGAAGAGATAACAAATATGTTAGTGACGATGCCAATGAAAATTGAGCGGTTTAATATTATACCCTTTTGAGGAATGCAACCGCTGCATTATCCTGCCTCATACGTGTGACTATCTCGGTATTTCAAGTCTATACCTTCTGTGCAGAGTAACTTTTCACAATCGAATACCTTTCTTTTAACTCGATTAATTCTTGTCCTTTGAAGACATCGTAGTACACGAAATCGAAATCGGAATCAATGTCTAGTGAGTGCCATTCGACTCCCGAAGTGGTTTAATTTGGCATTGCGGCCGATAGTGGTGTGTTACCGTCGTTTTCGTTGAAATTCAAATCAACGTCATCTTTACTGAGTAGCAGCTTTGCTACCGCACTATGCCCTCCGGGTGCTGCGGCCAATCGTCGAGTTTTGACGCACTTGTCCATGGAATTCGAATCAATCCCCTTTCACAAGTAACAGCACGACTATCTTATCTTTCCCTTTGGACGCTGCGACCTATAGTGGCGTTTAGTCGTGGTGGTCCGCGGTATTAAAAACAATGCTCTCCGTTGCGAGTAAGTGATTGACAAGTCTTTTGTTCTTACATTGTGCCATATACCAGAGCAATATTCTCCCGGAATTGTCTTTGCAATTCGAATCCATACCCTCCGTCGAGTGCAACAGTCCGAGCACCTAATCGCTTCCCTTTGACTCTGCGGCAAATAGTGGTGTTCGGCCGTCCTTGTTCCGGGAATTCAATTTAATGCCATATTTCTTGAGCAATAGCTTGACTATGTCCTCATTGCCCCATTCCGACGCTGTGGCCAATAGCGGTGTTCAGCCGTCCTTGTCCCTGGGATTCAAATCAATGCCATCTATTGTGAGTAACAGCTTGACTACCTCATTGCTCCCATTTGAAGCTGCAATCAATAGTGTTCTACTTTCCTTGTCCTGAGAGTTCACCATCTTTTTTTTTTGCGAGTAACAGCTTGGCCACCTCACATTTCTCATTTGACACTGCGGCCAATAGCGGTGTTCAGCCGTCGTTGTCCCGGGAATTCAAATCAGTGCCATGCCTCGCGAGTAACAGCTCGACGACCACATCATCGTTCCAGTTTGACGCTGTGACCAATATGGTGTTCTGCCGCCGTTATCCCTGGGGCTCGGGTCAATGCCATCATTTGCGAGTAACAGCCTGACCACTTCATTCTTCCCTTTTGGCGTTGCGGCCAATGGTGGTGTTCTGCCCTCGTTGTTCCGAGAATTCAAACAAATGTCATCCTTCCCGAGCAATAGCTTGATAACGGTATCCTTCCCTTTTAATGCTGCAGTCAATAATGGCGATATACCGTCGTAGTCCACCGAGTTAAATTTAACATTCTCCACGATCAAGCGTTTCACGGTGTTTTGGTTCTCGCTTCGTGCTGCATGCCAGAGTACTGTCCTCCCGGAATAGTCCTTGCATTTCCAATCCACGCCTTCCGTCTCGAGTAGCAGCTTGATCACCGCATCCATCCCTTTCGACGCGGCGGCCAATAGTGGTGTTCTTCCGTCATCATCTTTGGCGTTCAAGTCTACTACTTTCATTTGAAGAACTTGGCCACTCACACATGACCTATGAGCGCCGTAACCGAGAGCGCTGTTCTTTGGTGCGCATCATTTTGTACCGAGTAATGATCGCTATGCTCATCTCTGAAGTCATTAATATGTTGTTCATTCCACGTCTCACAAAACATCGCGAGACGGCTGCGGCTCGTAATTGCCTTTGAATTCAATTCTACAGTTTTTTTTCTCGCGTATTTTGTAGTTGAACTACCATTTCATGTCCTTGACACGACGCGTGCCAGAGTGCACATTGATCGCGATAGTTTTTTCGAGTTTATCGACACCTTTATTCTCGACAAGTAGTTCGGCAGCGGCTTCGTTACCATAAATTGCCGCCAGATGCAGTGGCATCACCTCAGCAATTTTCTTGGTATTACAATCAACAGTGTTGCTCAAAAGATTTTTGCAGATGTCCCACAACTTATACCCACAGCGGTCTGACTCCTTCTCAAATTTTTGTAATTGGGTACCTGTACCGCTTGTGGATTATGTTTCACGGCGCCTCGTAGCCACTAGAAGTATGCTGAAGAAGGACTTAGGAGCTTTTGCACGATGGGAGGCTTGCTGGCCTCGCTGTCGCATAGGCGGGCGTGTTGTCTATCGCGTATGATGGTATTGTATAGTCGTAGAACAGTACGAATGGGTTGTAACATCTCGGGTCATTGACCACAGTAAGGCAACCTTCTGTGGCAAGGGTATGAGCTTCGTTATGTCGAAAAGGTCACGGATAGACTCGTTCACCGGGAAATGGGCAGTGCGCGACACGCCGGGCTGCTCATCTTTCACGGCAAGGTTGTGACATACGTTGAGTAGGTCTACTATTGAGAGGCCGTCGTGATTCTGCTTTCCTTCCCATCCATATGTTCGATAGAGACGGTATTGAAAATCAAATTCAGATCAAGGGTCTTTTCAGCACGTGATCTATTTCAAATGTTCTCATTGCCAAATCGCGATTCTCCTCACTCTGCTTGCAGATTTTTATCCCATATCGCCGAGTAGGTTGATTTCAGGCCTTTTGGATGTTGACTTAGAGCTTTTTCGATCGCAACCGCCGTTTTCCGCTTGCATATGCTCTTGATCCGTAGGTAAGCCCATCAGAGACTTGATCTCTCGTAAGTTGGTAAAAAGTTAGATACGAAAAATCTTCCTTCAACAGCGGGTATTTTGCGCGGAGGAGACTACACACATTACATTGACCTCATTCGTAAATACTTCTGTGATGAATTTTTGCAATTTTGGATGACGATGTGCTCGGACACTTTCGTTAAATTCGAAATCAACTGCTGACACTCGTCCATCTGCAAATGCCCGGATCTGAAACCGTCTCTTTTATGTTTCTGGTAAATCGATACCACTGATTTTGGCAGAGAATCTTTGGCGATTCATGATAGATAGTTGTTTAATGATGGTCCTTAATATCGACACAGGATCTTTCCTTTCCGTTTCTCTGTACTTGCAATAAAAATGTGCGACACCGTGATTGATTGACCCCGTTCGCTCCACTGCATCAGTGACCAAGGATCTGTGGAGAGGAATTAGCACTTAACTTAACCGTAAAGTGGTTCAAGGGTAAAAGTACTGACTCTAGCATAGTATTGAAAGCCCTGGTTGTTTTTGAGGTTGAAAGTCAGCTTCAAAATTGTTGGAAAAACATGCGCGAGGACTTTGTTCAGATTTTCATTTCCCCCCACCCTTCCCCGCCCCCGCGTGATTTCTTGGGATAATATGGGGATTCTGATATGCGCTTATCGGCGGGTCAATTTGTTTCTCGGTGTATTAGCTTCCGTTAGGTTTATTTCCATTTCTACTTTTATCGCGCATGTGTCATGAGTTGTCACTCGCTTTTTCGCTCGCCGGTGTTTATATCGCGGCTTCACCCCTACAGGCTCCTTTCTTTCTTTCTTTAGTTCGGATTAGCTTTCCTTTACTCAATATAAAAATTTCACTCTTTCACACTTTTCGCGCTTTTATATTTCAACAAAAGTAGCTAAATATAAAATATATAATTAAAGTCATACCGCATGATCATCAATGGACTTACCGGTACCATGCAGCCACAGGATGCGATATGAAGAAGGATTGTTCCGGTCAGTGGGGTGTTCCTTTTCCAACAACCAATTCCCAGTGTTGGACTGTGGGGATTTTCTGGCAGGGGAATTGTGTTTTTCGATAGGCACTTCAGAAGGCCACATCACGAGCGTAGTGTGTTCCTCAACTATAGATGTTAGTTTGGAAATCCAAAGGGAATAGGATCTCGATAGGTAAGTTTGCCGGAACTCATTTTTTTCAAGGTCATTCATTCCCTCGATTAGAACTACTCACCCCACTCGCCCATTAAAATCATCCGAAAAAAGAAAAAAAAAAAAAAGAAAAAAAGAAGAATGGGAGTCCCACATTTATCAGAAGCCGCGCGCGCCTCGTTTACTGCCCTTTGTTCCTGCTTCCGGGTTCTCCACCTTGGGATGGGGTTCCGCAACAGTACTCTTAAGGCATCGTCCTAGACAGGCATAATTATTATTTCGTTCCGCGTTAGTGCGTTGAAGGTCCATACTTGCTGAATTTCGGTTGAAGTAGCGCTTAGAAGACAACAGGTACACCAAGATGGCTGCGTATAGGTCCGTAAGCAGTCAATCAGCCTTTGGGCTGACTCGAGTTTACAGCTCTTTTAAAGGGTCTCATGTTGCACAGCGCCCGGGGTTGGGGAGGTGTGTTCTGTCTTTGGCGTGGGGTTCTGCGTGGTTTCCGTTTCGTTCGAAGCAACCTGACCAACGGTTTGTTGTCAGTTCATGTATTGAAACAAATGCCGTTTGAGAAAGCCGGAGGAATACTTGTAAAATAAATCGAAATTTAGTCCACACTACCGATGCAGTTTGGGGACCATTCTAAAAAGCAGCTGTGCCGATCGGCACAATCTTGTTCAAGTTCCTGAGAATCTTATCAGCTACATCCTGCAGGATTACCACCTCGCCATTGCCTTTCCGAAATGTCCATTGCTCCTGCTCGCATTGCTTCCGCTTAGCTTTGACTGCTTCCAACGCGTTGGTGTTATCAATTGCGGATCCGTGTTTTGGAGATCTAATTTATTTGGGTAATCCTTTCTTAACAAATCAATCGTATTCTCCCATGGCGATATGGAAGGGCTGTATTCATCTGAATTTATCTGCAGGCTGCTGGAAATATGCCCTAAAGCTCCAATATACCTGAGCGATTGCCAATCTGGAGCCACGACGGTGCTGGTGGGCGGAAAACTGACGAGACCCGGCAGTAGATGGTGCGGCGAAGGTGCATCGACAATGTTTGCTTGAAAGAGAGATTCCGAACCTGAATTATATTGCGCACCGCTATCACCAGTTGGTATGGTGAAGAGAACGTCGGTCGTAGTAGCATCGTCGGCCTGAACAAAAACAAAAAAAACAAAAATAAAAAAGGATTTGCCGAAGGTAAAGTTTAAGCAAGCGTCACGATTCACGTACTGCTGTTAAACGTTGTGAAGGATCGATGTCTCAGTCGGGGTGGCCACGCCATTGGTTGATGAGTTTCGAGGAAACGTAGCCGATAGAGATTACTCGATGGGGATAGGTGGAAGCCGTCGGTTTGTGCCACTTTCACCAACCGATTGAGCGACTCCACATTTTAATCTTTGAAAGCCGTGGCAGAAGTCGTTTTTAAAAATATTGCGGTTTGGCTGAGCTGAATCGCTTAGAAGAGAGGTGAATTTCTCTGGGCATACACAACTTGGCCCTATGCAGTGGCCTTCGGATACTCAAAGAAGCCTAGCGCAGTCCCAAAAAGGCATAAACGCGAAGATCGATTGATATCTCATGATTGGAGGCGTAGACTCAAGTGTGTATTTTATTATTTCGCAGAACAGGTAGCAACTGGCAACTTGGCCCTTGAGAGTGGGTTTTATGTCCGGCAACGTAGAGTACATGTACAGTTATGGACGTAAATGTCCGGATGCTTAGTCAATAGCACTTTGCGGTTGCTTCGCAACGACTCCACTTCGAACTTCCCGCCTTTCGTGTAAATTTGTAAATCGTGAAAATTATTATTAAAAAAAAAAAAAATCTTTTCGATGCCTCCATCTCAAAAAAAGAAAAATGAAAAGCCCTTGAGCCAAAAGCCGAACCCAAACAGAAACGCAAATCCAAACTGAAACCGAAAACAAAGCACGGAGACACCACACCAGCTGAACATGGTACAGTGATTACGCTCTGAGGTGAAGGTTATTCCATCGCAGGGAACTCCGAATTCCAAAATCCACCTGTTCTGATACATGTGCCCGAGACAAAGACTGCCATCCTTGTAAAAGTAAAATCCCATACACTGTGAACGCCCCCTGTCCGGCGGCCTGGAAAAAGGTTGGTGATAGGTTGAAGTGATACCTAGTCCACCTAGCTTGGATGCAACGGCTTAGCTAGTAATTCCTAGCCCTTCTCCGCAACCTTTAAAACCTTCCTGCACCATTGCGTCTGAGATAGGTGAGCTAGGTGAGCTAGGTATCTCTACTCCCTAGCAGTAACCTTTTCTGGGCGGCCGGATGGGGGGCATTTGCAGTGTATGGGATTTTACTTTCAAGAGGAAGGAAGTCTTGGTCTCGGGCACATGCTGTATATTGAAACAGGTAGATTTTGGAATTCTGGTTTTCGCTATTTTCGCGAAGGAACATCCTTCACCTCGGAATGTAATATGTTCAGCTACTGTGGTTTCTCAGCGCTTTGTTTCGGGTTCTGGTCCAGATTTGTTTTAGGTTTAAGTTCAGCTTTAGACTCAAGGTTTTTTTTTCAGATGGAGGCATCATAAATTTTTTTTTTAAAACATTGTTCACAGTTTACAAACTTACAGGCAAGCGGGGAAGTACGAATCGAAGGCATTGTGGGATGACTGCAAAGCGCTGCTGACTAAGCATCGGGACACTTACGTCCATAAATGTACATGTATGTTGGTAGGTCCTGGGCATAAGTATTGCTACAGCAACAACGAGATAATAATATACTTTCGAAGTAGGGATAGTTGTTAGGAGGTATCCCTGTAACCAGTAGCCCTACCAAGTAATGGTTAACTAGCTGCAATATAAACCTTGGCTTGCATTGACAATTTTTGTAATCAAAATCGGCTTGTTGAGAGAGGGGTTTGTGCAAATAAATCGATATTCTACTCACCTGACCTAATGTTCACGAGATTTTGGGCGTTACGAAAATGCATTGTTCATGAGTCGCAATTGCATTATGAAAAAATTTTGTATGTATGTACTAGTACCGATACGTGCGTACATATATGCAAGACTACGTTGTTAGGGTGTTTTTTTTTTTTGTTTCTCTGTCAGTGAAAACGAAACGATATTGGTGTTTGGCGTTTCGTATTGCGCAGGAACAAATTAGAGCGTTACGAAATTTACCCTGTTCCCGTTATGCGTTATGCGCTAGTGAACAATAGGTCAAGTTAGTACAGTATCATCAAGCCATTTTTATTCTTCCTTTCTTTTTTTAAACACAGAAAATGTAGAAATTTTTTTAAAATTGTAGACCAAGTACAGGTAAACCTTAGCTTGCTTGTTGTTGTTGAATTAGGATGTGTAAATTAAAAAGTTAAATATTTCCGAAAATGTGGACCTTTTTTTCTATGAAGGAGGCAACACGACACTTCTCCCGCCATAAACATTCTACATATCACAAAGCATCATTCAATTACAAGTTCTTCATTCCGTGAATAAAATACACTACGCCATCCATATAAATTCCTATCAACAAACAATTCTGCCCCAAAGCCCTGTCCGTAAGAAGAAATTTGCCGTAGTTGTCATAATCTTCGGGTACGGGGGATGGTCGTCCATTTTGTTTTTGATGATTGGAATATCTTCGACGATTGACGTTGGCGCGGTATGAAATATGGGATTTTGGAGCGTTGCCGTTTCAAAACCGTCTATGTTTGATTTCCCGGCCTTTTTCCTGCAAACCCCGGATTCTACGGGATTGTAAAACAACTGACCCCCTGCATCGGTAATGGAGGGCTTCCACGTGGGTCCCCCGAATGTGGGGTGTAGAGTGTAGTACATGTAGAGTAATCTACTACTTAGTGCTGATGCACGGTCAGTTGTTTTCGCAACCCCGTAGAATCCGGGGTTCACAAGAAAAAGGCAAAGTCAAACATAACTGGATTTTCTACTCTGATTCGTCCTCCCTGCACCACACGTTTGTATCAGTCGTTATTTTCTCACACGAAGCTGAACTGCCGAGGCAATTGAAAGAGGATTGATTTTCTCGCCAGCGCAAGAATTCTGTTTCTCCCGCAGCCCCAGAGCTCCATCAGGCATAAAGGATGGGAATCGGCCATGCTGGGCGGGGTTTTATAAATGAGGATAATGACTCAACAATTCCCCCCCCCTACACACACACACACACACACACACACACATTCCCATTAACGAAAGGGGTTGAATAACATTGGTTTCCCAAAAAATGTCGAAAAAAATCTGAAAACGTGATTACGTTTGAGGTGCAACCCATGCCCTTTTTGCTTCAGAAAAGATTTCTTCCAAAGAAAATCGTGTGGAGGAGTTGAGACTATTGGGTAGTTTTGGGGGTGAAAAGTCACGAACTCGGCAATTCATATGGACTAAAAAAATTGAAGGAAAACAAATGTTACGATCAAGGTAGAGAGCTTACGTTCGTGTTGTTCTCGCTTTTGCAGAGTAAATTATGACGCTTTTGGTTACTTCCAAAAATTACCCCTGCATTTGCGAGGGTTCTCTCTGATTACCCCTGATAATTCAGCTACTTAGGACTCAGGCCAAATTACGTCTTAATGACAATCCCGGCCAACTCAAACTCTGAGTACATACCCCCACAAATGCACTATGAAATTCGGAGCCCCTGCAGGAAAAAAAAAAAAAAAAAAAAAAAAGACAGAGCAATTCATTAATAATCAACCAGTTGAGCATTACTTATCCCGAATCTCCTCCCGAGAAATAACGTACCGAAGAGACTCCGGCAAAGATATTCTTTTACAAGATGATAACACGGAGTTCCTTACCAACAATTTTTCTCAATGGAAATTCGCTTACCGATCCTGAAGAGCACCGTCGACTGGAATACCGGACTGTTAATACCCCTGATAGACGTCCAGAATTTATAGCGGTTCACGTTATTCTTCAAGTAATTGTTGTTTCGGTAGTGGCTATGCGGGTATACACGAGCAAGTTCATTGCTAAGTGTAAACTTCGAGTGGACGATATCGTCATTATTTTTGCCATGGTAAGTCCTTGGTCCTGGGGTGAAAGCGGGAATGATATGTGTTGGCGATGAGCTGAATTTTGTTTGTTCGATGTAAAAAATGCTTAATGTTTGCTAACCAGGTTATCAGGGTTTTTTCGTTTGCATGTCGGTTGCTCACGTATTCGGTTCGTAATTCTTGTGTTCAATACTAGGGTCCATCGTTTGGAAATACTTACAAGTAAATGTGGCAATCCACATTTGCGCAATACCAGGTGTTAGATTTGGAGTTGGAAAGCATGTATGGGACATCCCATCTCGAGAACAAATTCTCAAGCACCAACAAGTATATACCCCCCTTCCCAATAATTGACTTACCAATGCAGTTCAAAAGCATCTAACTTATCCATTTCCATACGTAGATCCACGCGACAACAACATTTGTCCTTTTCCTGATAACTTCCAACGCCACTAAGATCTCCGTCCTCCTCTTCCTTTTACACCTCAATACATTCAAATCCATGGACCGATTGATCAAAATTGTTATTGGCATAAATGCTTGCTGCATAGTCGTGAGCGTAATACTCATCGCTTGGCGGATCAGCGGAGGAGTTTCTCAAAATAACCCAGAAACGCACGCCAAACAATTACGCGGGCGTGATCTTAAAAACAATGAGGCGATGTGGGTGACTCCAATGATGAATTTGGTGCTCGATTTTACCGTGTGGTTGCTGCCGGTGAAAATGATTTTGCAAATCCAGGTTTCTTCAAGGCAGAAGGCCGAGTTGGTGGCGCTCATGTGTGTTGGGTTAATGTAAGCTAGTCTCCGGGTTTTCTAGGGAAGTATGGTTGCTGATTGGATATATGGAGTGTTAGAGCCTGTGTTGCCGGAAGTATCGCGGTTTATTACTTCTTTAAATTGAGATCGAACGTAAATGATTTTACATGTGAGCCTCCACCAATCGTATTCAAGGTACTCATACTGATTTGAGATTTCAAGGGAATTTCGTCGATAACCTTATATGGCTGGCGTTAGTGAACCTGGTATCCCTTTTTTCCATTTCCTTACCAATTAGGGAAACGTACATCTAACCTTATAATCACAAAACAGAACTGAAACAGCACTGGGGATTTTCTGTTCCTGCTGTCCGACGATAAAACAACTCTTCAAGCACAGGAGGAATAAAACCGGTTCTAAACCGGGGGTGAGAGGCGGCAATCCGGCAGGGATATTCACTGAAAGAACTGCTGTCTTTCAAACGGAACCGCTGCGAAATATTACACGCCCTCCAAGAATTTATCCACGATCGTCCGGCGAGTCTCTGGGGAATTTGGAAGAGAACAACGTCGCTTCCGCGACCACTATACGTGTGGCTGCAGATGGGGGTTGAAGAGAAATTAATATTCTATTGACGCGATGGAGTTTTGGTTATGTCACTGATCAAGCGCTGTGTGCAAGAGTATATCAATGTCGGAATTTTTTAATTTTTTTTCATCTTTTATTTTACTTTTATTTTTATGGCCTTATCTTGTAGATTGAATCTTTCTCGGTATCATATAATTTTTCTTAATCGAAGAGGCTGAACATCGGGAATGTTCGTTTCGTTCAATTATTGTTATGCGTTGGTTACGAATACGAAGGAAATTTAAACGAGAAATCCACTACTTTACAAACAAGATATTTGGCCGCAAGTAAATTTAGTATGTGTGCTTTTATTTTGCTGCATTTTTGAAAGAATCATCCGATCCTTTATGATTTGCGGTTTCAGAAGCTGGATGAACCTTTTGACGAGTGGCATAAAGCCTAGATCTGCTCATATGAAGGTTGCGGACCATAGACAATCATTCGGGGACTTGCTCGGGGTCGAGGCAAAACTTTTTAGTTGACTGATCATGAGGCCGTTTCAACTTGAAAGCAGTCGCCACAACGCATGTTGCTACAATTTCAAGGGTATAGAACAACAATGTTGGAGTAAAACGAATTTTGAGTGTTCCGATGTTCTTTATTGTCATTATGCAAAAATAAGACTCTAACAAAGAAATTTATTTCCGTAACTGGATTCGGATTCCGTAAAACTACGAATTTGGGCATCGAAACCTGGAGTGGAGCGAATAATTTGGGAAAAAGAGCTTAGGACCGTGAATGGAAAATAATTTTAACGGATTTTTTTTTTTTTTTTTTTTTTCAACCTCCATTGCCACTCTGCAGAAAGGATAATATCGACCCGATAATTATCGCAAAAGCTATTCCTTTGTAAGTGGTTATTTGAACGCTATTCTCAACCCGGATATGATTCCAGGAACGAAGAATGTAATGAAACTTTGCTGTGTAAATGACTATTTGTATAGATTATAGGCCACGAAAATGGATAAAACCCCATCGCGTGTGTTGTGCACTCCATCGCGTGTGTTGTGCACCCCATTGCGTGTGTTGCGCACCCCCTCGTGTGTGTTGTGCACCCCATTGCACGTGTTATGCACGTGATGTGCGCGAGACTGAAAAAGAAAAAAAAAAAAAAAAAGAAAAAAGCTCCATCGTATAATTTAAATTTTCCACCAAAATCTGTGAAATATACCTGCAGAAGGTGGTCTACAAGTCCTTACTTATAGCTATCCTCTTATTCACTAGAAATCCTAACTTGTGAAAGGTGAGGTTCGGGTGTATAATGGATAGGATTTAGGAAGAAATTTTTCAGATTTACATGATATCACTCGAATGAATATACTGTAGATACTTAAATATAAGAAAACACTTTTCATTGTGAATGTACCTATGAATGAGACTACATAGAAGCTTATTTTTTCTGCGGCTGCTAGCCTGAAATTCGTTTTTTTTTTTTCTTTTCTTTCATTTTCTCCTATCCTCTTTCAAGGTACTTATTAGCGGTGCCAGTATTATATTGTCTCTACTTAGCAAGTGCCATGAACGGGGGTGTTTTTTCTGTGCATAACTCAACGGTTTTGGCGGAGAAAGATATATTTTCTGTAAAGAGTAGCCTTCTCATCAAATTCTTGTGGAAAAAGAGTATTTTGAACTCTGGAAAGTGAACTTGGATCATTCACCACATGTAATGCGATCTTGATTCCGGGTTTCTTTTAACACACAATGGGGTGCACGTGCATAACACACACGAGGGGCTGCACAACACACGCGATGGGGTGCACAACGCGTGAGAGGGGGGGCGGGGATTTTGTCAGTTTTCGACTTCCATAGTATAGATAGCCTTTGCTCTGACCCCGTTGGTACTACCTTCTTCTGATTTTCTACTTCTGATGTACCTTATTTCGAATTCTTAGAAGCTTTGGTGCCGACTCCGATTCTTACAAATTCAGAGCGAAAGAACTACACTCAAACAAATACTTCATTTGGATAATAACCGTGCTGTAACTAGCCATTTGCTTCACATTGTTTTTATATTTAAAAAAACAAAATTTACCAACACAAGAGATAATTCATGTACTTGATCCTTATTAGATTCACACATACGTTTCTGAAAATATTACTAAGCAAAGCCCGTTGTAAACGTTAATGAAAAACAACAATTGGGGGGCGGGAGACTTGAAAACAACAAATCCGAGAATAGCAGACTTGAAAACGGAAGACCCGTAAACAATGGGCCCGAAAACAACAACTCCACTCGGTACAGTTACCCGTTCGACTGATGAGATCATGGCAAGCGAAGATATATCTGTCCGTAGTGGGATTATCCGGACGTATGTGCCGCCAGAGTGGTAATTTCGGGAGAGACTTCGGAAGGAAAAATTTCGTCGACGCGTTCCGGGTTTCACTAGAGGAAAATTAAAATTAAAAGAAAAAGAAAAAAGAAAAAAAAAAAAAAAAAA
>JABYPW010000979.1:0-18814 GCA_016880775.1 Phymatotrichopsis omnivora
AAAAAAAAAAAAAAAAACAAAAAAAAAAAAAACAAAAAAAAACAAACAAGAGCTAAGAAGCAAGTTTAAGCAATGTTTGCGAGGAAAACGTGGAACAAGCAGATGAAAAATGAAAGGAAACAATGAAAAATAAACAATGAAAAATACGTAATGAAAAATAAAATAAAAAATGGAGCATTAAGCATAAAGCAAAAGGGCGAAAAATAAATTAAAAAAATATCTACAGACAAAGGTTATTCGTAAACTTGATTTCGAAGAAGGAGAGAGGAGGGAGATTGTCATAATTCCGATTAAAATAATAACAATAACAACAACAACAATGACAACAACAACAACAACAACAACAATAATAATAATTGTTACGTATACGAAAGGATTGTGAGAAACCTTGTACAGTATATAATGTTATAGTGGTAATGATTGCGGCTATGAGAATACATGATGGGGAAAACATTATATATGTAACGTATATCACGGTGACATGGGACGCAACCGTGACCCTGGACACGGTGCGTAGCCCGTTCGCAAAGCATCCACGAAGAACAAAAAAAAATACATTTTCTTTCCCTAACTACCTATAATGCTGCGACAGAAAAAAAAATTTAACATCAAAAGAGAGGAAAACACAAGTAATCCGTAGCTTAGAAATTTTTTCGCACAGTTTTAGAGAGGAGAATAGTGGGGAGTAGGAGTTTGCTGTACTACAAAACACTACCTAAGAAAAACCACCAAACCCCACTACTGGCCTCGAAGATGCGCACGGGGAGGACGGCCCGGAAGCCGCTAGCTGGTAAGGGTGGATAGGTGAACTGGTTAATATAGGTTCATGACAGTCGCCGGTGCTTCACTACTACGTCAAGGAATTGTTAGACGATGGAGAGAGGAAAAGAAATAGCCTATAGGGGCGAAACCTGTAGTATACATACTGGCAAGTATATAAGACTGCCGATAGATCATGATGCGTAAATTCTAAATATAAAGATACTAAATTGAAATAAATGGGGAAAATGGAAACAAATACACCAAGATATAAATTGACCTGGCCATTAACTATGGGCGGATATCCCAAATCTCCATATGAGCCCGGAAAACCAAATTCTAAACTCACGGTATGGAAAGATTTGAACAAAATACTCGTACATGTTTATCCGAACAATTTCTACTGTTAGAAGTTGCCGTGTAATTTAGTTTAGATACATTATCGGGTATCACTCGCTGTTTGCTGTGATCCGGTAAATCTTCTTCTCGCAGTTAAACATTTTTTTTCACTAATAATAAAGTCCAGAACAAAAAACTTGATAAAAAAGAGCCTAGGATCAGGCAATTAGAAGAAGCATACAATCTAGAATTTTGGCACTATTGTCTTTTTTTGCATTATAAAAAAGTAGTTGTTCGCTGTACAAGTACCTGCTCACCAACTCAAGACGACGCAGATTTCCGCACACCTTAAAATTCTCGAGAACTCAAACACCAAATACAGGCTGCTTTGAAAGCGATAGATAATAATATCTCACCTAAACGAATGAAAAAAAAAAATTGTGCTTTCATTTGCACATGGGACTGAAGTGGCACTAGCAACAGCGGACATAGAATCATGTTGACTCCGCAAAGCTAAAGTACTTGCTGTAAAAATCGATTGGTGAAAATTTACCTACGCCAGAACTCTCAATAGTATATTAGCAAAGCAATTGCATGATAAGAGATTATCTGAAGATGAGTCTCGGCCAGCAGCGAGGGGTTTTTTTTTTCTTTCTAGTTCATCTTTGCAGGTTACAAGATTCTGACTGATTTTAGACTGCAAAAAACGCCGCGACCCCAAAACCAGCCCGTCCACGACAAAATGATGTTCCAAGCTGAAAGCAAAAATCTGTCCGAATTGCTAAGAAGACCAAAATTGCTGTAATTAGTCACAATGAGTCATGGACGTCTTTAGCTAGCAATATAAGCGACAGCGACAAAAATTCACCTCCAGAAACACCAGAACCTGTTGCGCACCACGGCCGCCTGTTCGTCTAGATACTCCTACCAATTGAAAACTTCAAGATCATTCACTTCACATGTGTCGTTGAAGCCAGCAGTAAATTTTGCTCCGTTTTCTTGAGTAGTGTTTTGTCGGTACGGAAAACCCCTACTCGCCAATTCTCTATGCTCTGTACCGTGCTAAAAATTTTATAGACTATTAGTTACTTGTGCTTTTTTCTCTTTTGATGTTAAAAAATCTTTTTTTTTGTCGGAGCATTATATGTAGTTAGGGAAGGAAAATGTAGGTTTTTTTGTTCTCGTGCATGCGTTGTGAAAGGGCTGCGCACAGTGTCCCGTGTCACCATGATATACGTTAGCGGTGATCGCGACTATAAGCACGCTTTACACGCACACGAACGTATAGTTAACCGTTATGAAGAACTCACAAACTTTCGAGCGTTGAATCATGTAAGCGACGAAAAGGAAGCTGTATATAAAGGCAAGACGGCGCCCGAGACTGTTGGAGAAGTAACGGCCTGGCTTGAGAATATATTCTGCTACCTGCTGCTAATAAACTGCTCTATTGTGCTCATATGCTTCACGGCCCGTCACTCGTAGACGCCCCGTAACAATAATAATAAAATTCAATCTAAATCATTGATACTTGTAGCGCGGGCTACACACCGATTTCGCAGGATTACCTCTCTGAGAAAAAGGAAAGAAAAGAAAGAAAAGAAAAAAAAATTTTTTTTATGGAATTTTTCGCGGTGGATAGGAGGTTTTTACGCTAGCAAAAACGCCTCTTGGAGTTTCCTCCAATGACCGCCTTCAACTCGGCGTACGCATCCTTTATCTTCATTACAAGCCTCGCCTCGCCATGCTTATAGTATCCTCACACAAAGCTACTATGGACATTAGCGTCTTCAGATGGTCATTTCTTACCAAGCTTCTCCGGAGATGGAGCACTTGCCACAAGAGACTGTGGGTTATTGCTGCATCTAATCTGCTCTGACAGCAGAAAAATTCCAAGTCTCGTGCGCAAGCTGTTCTATGCCATCTAATTCCTCTAATTAAATTTTTTTTCTCCATCCGCATATCTCTGGGAACCGGCGTCGACGAACGGGAGCCTAGCTCCGAGCAAGAAGGAGCAGAACTGGGGCCGACGGTTGCCGTCAAGCCTAATTCCTTTGGGTTGGGACTTGGTAGGAAATTTTCCGGAGTTACCGCACGCCACCTTTCCCCGATGGTTCAATATTGCGAGTGATCACCAATGACTATCCTAATCCGAGATGGAATGGGGGTTTAGAAACACCTTTCTTTACCGGCTCTATTTTTTACCGGTATTAAAATGAGATGAGTAAAGGACTGAAATGAGAAGATGTGTGTGGAGGGAGCAGCGAGTGTCGAAGAAGCGGAGAAGGTGTGTTGATTCCCAGATTTGAAGAATGGGTCATGCGCGCAAAGTGCAAGAGCAAATGTGGTATATATTCCTATATTAGGCGCATGGTCAAGTAATAAAGCTAGAATAATAGACCATCCCGCCCACCGGCCACTCCTACTGTGTGATACTCGGGGTTTTTGGAGTTACCCCCGCCGCCATTCTTCGGGGGTTTAATAGCGAGTGATTGTCAACGACTGCCAACGTAGTAGACACTCCGCGTCATGGCCGTTTCCAGAGTGCACAAATTTTCTACAAAATTAGTGAAATTTAGATGAAAGATAGTAAATGGGGAGAGATGCTGGTAAAAACAAATATCCCATCACATGAGTCATTATAACGAAGTAATTTCCAGGGGAGAATAAGAAAATCATGTCAGAAACGTAAAAACTAAGGAAACTCTTAGTCTGGGTCACCGGTACAGCCTTGCCACTACCAGATAAGTACTGATTCCTGCGAAAAATTTCCCACTACATATAGAAGAAAACGCGAAGGGAAATATTTCTTCAAAATGTGCAATCAACATGAACAGAAGCTCTGTTACTCACAACTCAAGCCGCTTTAAACGTATATCGGCCAGAGAACACATACATCTCACAACGGACGGATCCCGCGAGTTAGGTGATTCCTGTCGAAGCTCCAAGACAGACGCCATACATGCATCCGACTCGCCCAGTAGATTATCCCGGGCATAGATATTAGCCAGACGCTCCATCGTGTCCAGTGTTTTTTTTGTGAATTTTACCGAGGCCTCCATTTGACACTCGAATGAAGAAACCACCGCCTCCTTTGAGCACTTTTGTCAACCAAGTTTATCGCAGACACTTGCCAGGAAATGCATTATATTCAATGTATTCTCGGGGTTTTGGCCAGAACTTCCGCCTGGCCCTTCAGTGCGTGTCTGGAAATGGGTACCGCTGTTTCAAGTTGACCGTGAGCATCATAAAAAATTTCTAGGTAGTGCAGCGCCAACAGGATTTCCGGATGTTTTTCTCCAGCAACTTTCTTCAACACATCATTTGCATTGCGTCCCCATAATCCATTCCGCCACCTTATCACAATGGGAGTACTGTGGTAGTTTGTGGCCATTATACGCCAGATGCATCGCCGTCATGGGGGTCTTGGGATGGCACTCTCCCGTCATCCTTTTTCGGGTATCCAGCACTCGACTCAAGATTTCAATAGCCTTCCTGCGATCCTGATGCATTGAGTTCTCATCGCGGAGATATTCCAAAGCCTCGCATAGAAGATCTTCTATTTCGTCCAACTCGTCCATTTGAATCTCTCTCTGAGTGCGTGTTTTTCTTGCAACCGGTGTCGACGAACGAGATTCTAGCCCAGAGCCTAGGGTAGCAGAACGGGGACCAATAGTTGATGAGAAATCCGAATACTCTGAATCGAGATTTGGCGCAATGTTTAGAATAGGCTGCTACTGTCCAATTCCAGTTCCGGGAGATTCGGGAACCGGCTCAGGAATCAAGTCTTCCTCCAGATCACGCTAGTCGGAATCCGCCTCTTTTCCGGTATCCTCCACCACCCCGACCGCCGGATACGCCCTGCGAGAATCTGGCGACAGATCATAGTGACGGAAACTGATCATGAATTTAAACGAACCCTCAGCCACACTCGGCGCAGACATTCACTCCCCGATATCCACCGTTCGAGCGTTCCGTTCGTTGATCACGTTCCTGATTGCACCGACTTGATGTTCGTCCAATGTATCAACCGCTGAGTTCGTCTGTAATTGCAGTCGGGGGTCGAGCGGAAGTACGAGTTTGTTGTAACTCGGGACTACGAAAGATTCTGATGGCCATTGGGTCATGAGATAATATTCGCAACTTGTAACCATAGTCGAAGGAGTGGCAGTAGCTCCATGGTCGCTGTAGGAATTTGCGGCAAATTAATCGAGCGTAAGCAGCTGTCATTTTCTTTTTCCAGAACGCAGGGGGTTAGGAAAACCTTTCTTTCCTTGATTGATTTTCACCGGAATCCAAATGAGATGAGTAGTAGATTGATATGAAGAGACGAGTATGGAAGAAGTAGTGGATGTGGAGGAAGTGGGGAACCCAAACTTCAAGAACGGCATACGCGCCAGCAGTGCAAATGCAATATATATCTTTTTTAGGAGCACGGTCAAGCATAAAGCCAGAAAATCAGACTATCCTACATTCGGAATTTGGAGATAGCACGTCATTTGATTATCAATGACTGTAAATGTAGTAGGTATTCACCGCCATGACCGTTTCTGGAGTGAATAAATCCCCTACAAAGTACCGAAATTTAGATGAAAAGATAGTAAAATGGAGAGAAATACTGATAAAAACAAATATCCCATCACATGAGTAGTTATAACGAAGTAATTTCCGGGAGAGAATAAGAAAATTATGTCAAATTAAAAACTAAGGAAACCCTTAGTCTGAATCACCTTGCCGCTACCAGATAAGTACTGATTACTGCAAAAATTTTCCAACCACTTACAAAAACAAAAACAAAAGAAAAGAAAAAAAAGAAAAAGAAAATATTGTCATCGAGAATCTGCAGTCAACTTGAACAGAAGCTCTATTGCTCACAATTCAAACCGCTTTAAACGTATATCTGCCAGAGAATACATGCATTTCACAACGGACGGATTCCGTATGTCACATGATTCCTTACGGTGCTCTAAGAGAGACGTCATGCAGACATCCGCCTTGTCCAGCAGATTATCTCGGAGATAAACATTTGCTAGGTGCTCCATCGTGTCCAACGTTATTTTGTGAGCTTTACCGCAAGCCTCCTTTTGACACTCGAGTAAAGACTCCACGGCCTCTTTTGGGCACTTCTGCCAACCAAGCTCATTGCATACTTGTGCGAGGCGATTCATTGTGACCAATGTTTTCTCGTGGGTTTTCCCTAGAACTTCCGCCCGGCCCTTCAGTACGAGTCCAAAAATGCGTACGGCTGTTTCATATGAACCGTTAATTTGATAACCACGAGCTAGAAAGTGAAGCGTCATTAACGTTTCCGGATGTTTTTCCCCAATAACTTTTTGCAACGCATAATTTGCTTTGCGTCCTATCATAGTACTTACTACCATATCACAATAGGCGTAATGTGGTACTTTGTGGCCATTATAGGCCAGATGCACTGCCGTCATGAGGGTCTTAGGATGCCACTCTCCCATCAACCTTATTCGGGTATCCAGCACTCGACTTAAGACGTCAATAGCCTCTCTGTAATCCTGATGCGTTGGGTCCTCATCGCGAAGATATTCCAAAGCCTCGCATAGAAGATCTTCTATTCCGTCCAATCTATCTATTTGAATCTCTTTCCGAGAGCATGTTTTTCTGGGAACTGGTGTCGATGAACGAGAGTCTAACTCAGATCCTGGAGTAGCAGAACGGGGACCGACGGTTGACGCCAAATCTGAATCCTCTGAATCGGGGTTCGGCGGAGGGTTTGTAACAGGCTGTTGCTGTCCATTCTCGGTTCCGGGAGTTTCGGGCACCGGCTCAGGAGTCGGGTTTTCCACTTCAACCGAGTCTTCCTCCGGATCACGTTGGCCAGAATCTGCCTCTTTTCCGGTACCCTCCACCACCTCCGTCGCCGGATATGTCCCGCGAGAATCTGGCGAAAGATCATAATGACGGAAACTGATCAAGAATTTAAATGATCCTTCTGCCACGCTCAGCGCGGACAATAACCACTCTCCGGTATCTACCGTTCGAGCGTTGCGTTCGTTGATTACCTTCCGGATTGCAGCGACCTGATGCTCGTCCAATGTATCAACCGCTGAGTTTGTCTGGAATTGCAGTCGTGAATCCAGCGGAAGTACGAGTTTGTTGTAAATAGGGATCACGGAAGATTCTGATGACGATTGGGTCATGAGATAATATTCGCAAGTTGTAACTATAGTCGATGGAGTGGCGGCAGCTCCGTGATCGCCGTGGGTATCTGCGACAAGATAAGCGAGCATAAGTAGCTGTCTTGCTTTATCCAGAACGCGAGGGGTTAGGAAAACCTTTCTTTCCTGGAATCATTTTTATCGGAATCCAAATGAGATAAGTAGAAGACTGATATGGAGAGACGAGTGTGGAAGGGGTAGCAGATGTTGAGGAAGCGGAGAAGGTGTGTGGATTTCCAAATTTCAAGAACGACGTACTAGTACATATATACGCGCCAGAAGTACAACTGCAATATATGTATCTTTTTTTAAGCGCACAGCCAAGGATAAAGATAGAACATCCTCTCGTATAAAAGCCGCCCTCGGCAACTCGTCTAGCTTTAACAAGAGCCACCCCACGACACGTCCCGCCACCTGGCGTCTTAAAGATGCCTCAAGCGACAGACAAAATTTCCACAGCAGCTTTAACCCTCCATAAGGTTAGCAGTCTTTTTTCTACGCGACCAAATATGGTCTGCCATTCTTTTTCCGCCACCTCCGGGCGGCGCCGTGTCGTTTCAGTTTATATTAATAGATACACATGTACTTTAGTAATTATATAACACATGTAAATGTTCAAAGGTTGATCAAAATAATAAATCCGAAATATTAATTCACCCACTTACACATATAATCTGGAAAATCTTTGCACTCAATTCTTTAAGACCCCTCGGAGCTTTGAAAAGCAAATTTATCCTAAAACTTAAGACTGCATAAGGAATTAAATGTTTCTTCAAGGCCAGTGTCTTGCTCCTTAGGGTTGCCTTAAGTGATAGATAAAATTCTTAACAGTAGCTTTAACTCCTCTTAAGGACTGCACTCTTTTTTTTTTATGACTAAGGGCAGTCTGCTATTCCATTTCTGTCACTACTGGGCAGCACCACATTGCTTGAAATTTAAATATAGATACACATACACTTGCCTAGTAATTATATAACAAATATAGGTTATCAAAGGTTTATCCAATTGGTCTAGTAGAGGTTATGATTCACTAACTTAGTCATATAATCTAGGAAATTAGCACACCCAATTCATAACTGCTAGTGATCCACAGTGCCTGACTTATATTGCCACTATGACAAAAGGTGATAAGCCTAGGGACCTAGCTGAACACAAGGAGGAAATGGAATTATAAATCCCCCTCTCCCTTCTCTTTCTTCTGTTGCCATATGAAGGGTTACCCTGATGGCATTTAGCGAGTTTGCTCCTATGTACCTGACTATGGCTTTGCCCTTAATTGGGATGTACCCAACCTATCCATATATCAGCAACTGAGGGAGATCAAAAGTCTCTTTCTTCTGTTCTATAGGAGGACTTTGTTAAACTATTTGTGTGTTCTCTATAACATAGATCACTTTTCCCTTTTACAGTGTACTTAGTGCTTTTACTTTTCCCTATTTCTTTTTCTAGGTGTTATAAGGTTCACCTCCCTAGGGTGAAAGGATAGGCCCTATTGCTCTTCCCTGTTTTTTTCTTAGTTTCTGTAAGGCCTGTTCCTTTCCCTCATATGCAATAGGTATCCTTCTATTTTTGTATTTTTCTTGTATTTCTTCTCTCTCTATTCTTTGCTCTTTTGCTGCCACATGCTCAGTTTTGTTGCTTTTTCTTCTACCTTAGAGGTCACTTAGGGGATATCTACAGTAGCTATAGATTTTGTCACACCATATCTAGAGAGAATGCATGTGGAGCTTGTACCTAAAACAAATGTAACATGACTTAAAAAAAAAAAAAAAACACACCCAATTCACAAGAACCCTTAAAGGTTTATAAAGTAAATTTATTCTAAAAATTAACACTAGCTAAAGAACTAAAGGTTTTGTTAAGGGGTATACCTCACTTCTTGAAGGTCCCTTAAGTGATAGATAAAATCCCCTAAAGTAGCTTTAACTCCCTTCAAGTCCTCACTCTCCTTTTTTGTTCAACTAAGAATAATCTCCTATTTTGTTTCCACTGCAACTAGGTAGTACTACATTGCTTAAATTATTAATATTTGTATATATACATATACTTGTCTAGTATTTATAAGGTCTTAAAAAAAAATAGAAAACAAAAATAGCCTAGATCTTATAAATAAGTGAGGGGATCACCCCTACTAATCAACCACTTTGATAAATCTTCAAACATTTATTTATATTATATATTACTAGATATATACATATGTATATTTTTATGTTTACAAATTCAAGTAATATAGAGATATATGGTGGTAACAGTAATAGAACCATAAATTATAATTAGTTATATTAAAAAGAAGAGTGTAGACCTTAAGGGGAGTTTCAATTATTGTAATAGTTTTGGTCTATTGCTTAAGACATCTTCAAAGTGATATATAGGCCTTGAAGAAACCTTTAATTCTTAACCTGTCTTAAGGTTTAGGATAAATTTACTTTGCAAATGCTTTTAGGGGCCTTAAAAAATAGAGTTAGCAAATAACTAACATTATGTGAGTAGGTAAGAGAATCACTACCTCTGATTGACCAATTCCCTAAATTATTTAAATGTAATGAATCGTGGTCATGTACCTTCCTACTTGTTGTATTCTCTTTATATTTCCTATTGTCAGTGATGTTCTTTGGAATTTTGCATTATGAATCATAGATTATCACTTGGTCATGTATAGTCACTGATGTTTAGCTGTCTGCCTTGCGAAGGTCATGAGAACAGTGTTTAGATTGAATGACATATGGAAAAGGGTCATGTGGACAAAACAGGTTTTATAGAGACTGCTCTAGAAGAGAGGCAGTGCTCTTGGCGATTGGTATAAAAGAGAAGGGAATCTCGTAGTCCTGTATTTCCTTTCTTTCTTCTTTATGCAGTATCTTAAGTATACCCCTCAGGAATAAAGAGTTATTCCTACAAACCTTCAGCATATCATTGCCTCGCTCAATGCACACCTCTTGAGTCCTCTAGGAGAGTTGTGTATCTTCTTCCATCCTGATTTACCCTAAAGCCCTGAGATAGACTGAGTATCAGTTGTATTGCTGAAGGAGTTATCCTTTACACTATACTGCATCCTAAAGAAATCACCATCAAAGAAGATACATGAGAGTTCAGGTGATATTGGATGTCATCCCTAGTCAATTGGAATTTTGAAAGAGAGGAACCCTAGTTCACTATCGAGGAAATCACCAGGCTGCTACAAGACAGGAACCTGCTTCCTCTAGAAGAATGCAAAGACCTAAAAATCCCACCTCCCAGAATAAGAATTGCAGCGTCCATTTCAGTCCAGAGGTCCAGGCTAGGCCAACATAGAGACCAGCATCACCAAAGGTATTTTCTGAGAGACCAGCAAAAGCTTAGAAGATTTGGTACAGTGTCTGCCATTGCAAAGTTAACCCTATCGACCACCACCTACGCTGCAAGACTAGGGAGCAACAAGAGCTTGAGAAGGCAACCAGGCCATTGTTATGAACACCGGTAGTGGTCAGCGTCAAGGTACCTGGACGATGCGCTATGATGGAGGTTATGCTTAGATTGTCAACATGTGAGTATGCCGTCTCTACCCTTCACCATTGTGTTAAGCGCTCTGGAGACGATCCTCTGTCACATGACCTTGTAGCGTGACATGGCATGGTGTGGCTTTGCCATTAGCCTTGACTAAGCGTGGGAAGTCAGCCCCACGGGCATGTGATCGGCTATCGGCATGATGCGACATTGGCCTAGTCAGCCATGAGGTCATGATCGGGCGATCGGACTCGTATCGCGAGAGACTATCACAAATTAGGAGTGAGGCCCGAGAGTGTAATAGGCGATCATAGTCAAATTGAGTACTGATCGCGTCCTGTCCATTCCGGACTCTTCTACAGGTTTCGGCGATTAGAAATCAGGAGATGGTCTAGAACGGGTCTCAGTTCTTTGTGTTTCTATTTCCTTTGTCATCTCTTTGTCAGCTCAGGTGAAGGATAGGATATATAAGCGCGCGGGTGTTCTGTCTTGTTGTCTTTCCTTCCTTCCTTCTTTAGCACATAGCTACCTAGTCTTCTCTGCGAGTACCATTGTATGAGCCTTTGAGTTATCTTCGAGCCTTAAAGAATATATTCGTCTTTTCTCGTCTTCAACACTTAAGGTCCACCCTGTTCGTCATAGGAACGATATCTTCCAGTTGAGCTTTCGTTTAGCCGAGATATCTGAGTTTACTCAGTAGCGTTTGCGAAGCGTGCCTGAGGTATCCTTACCGAGTCATATACGAACCATATAGGGTGATCCGTCACACTATATTCTTTAAAGAAGATGGCTTCCTCTTCTTCCGACGTTCCGATGCCAGATGCATCCTCTCTCGCTATCGTCGTAGGCACACAGCTCACCAACCCTTCGGCCCATACAGTGCAGACCACCCGATCCAAGGCCTCCAATGTTTCCATGCACGAGGAGGCCACGATCACCCTCACCGCTGCCGAGTTGACCTATGTCAACAAACACCAGAAGGTCGTTGTCGACAACTACGTCGAAACGATCAAGGCCTTGCACCAGGCCCAGCACTTTCTCAGGGAAGAGCCCTTTAAACGGGCTCTCCAAGACACAGAGGAGGAATTTCAAAAGCAACACGATGATGTGGCGTCGATACTATATGCCACCATTCTCCTTCATCGCAACATCAACAAGCCCCTTCCCAAGCTGTCCGTGGCTTTTCCCCCTTCAATGATGAGCCTCCTCCTGTCTGCAATAGAGCAGATCCAGAAGGAGAGAGACTCCTTTGCTCAAAGGGAGGCTGACTACACCAACACCCTGAACAAAGCTCATCAGGATGTGGTGCAGGATCTGAACAAGAAATTGTCGGATCTTCGTTAGCAGTTGGCAGACCAGGCTCTGCACTTGTTAGCCTCCCCAAATGAGCAAATTGCCACTTTGACGGCAAGCCTGGCCGAGGCAAAGGCCAAAGTAGAAGTCCTGGAGCAGGCAGAGGTTCCTCTCTAGGCTAGGCTTAGCGAGGCGGAACACACGGTTCTGCGCCTCAGGGCAGAGAACGAAGCTCTCTCTGCTAGGTCTACCTTGAGGAAGGAAGATGTGGTCAAGCTTAGGGAAGACCTTATGAAGGCCACTGACAACGCCAAGCTATGGAAGGACTTGTACTACCAGTACAAGGAGCACTATGGCTCTATCGTGTCTCCTCCGGTGTCTAGGAACCCAGATGAGGTCATAGACATAGATGACAGAGCGACACACGTCACTGCTCCTCCTCCCAGGCCCAGAGGCCTTAGAATGGGTCTGCCTTCCTTTAGGCCACCTTCCCGACCCATCTCCCCTACTCCTCCTCCACCCTCTGCGCCTCGTTCTGCCTTTGCAGGACCTTCTCAGAGGCACAGGGAAACCTCCTTTGCTTCCTTCGCACAACCTCCCCGCCCGACCTCTCCTCGTCCGCTCAATGAGAGTGATGTCCGGCGGATCATGCAGGAAGTTCTTGGGCAAACTGCCCCACCAGCTCCTCCCTCCAACCACAGCACCCCGGCCCCGCCTCAAGTCCCGTCTGCCTCATTCAAGGGTCCCAAGCCAGCGGATCCAGAAAAGTTTTCGGGAAAGGCTGAGGACATAAGGAAGTTCATCGAACAATGCGAGAACTACTTTGCCCTCCAGTCACATGCCTTTCCCCAGGACTGGATCAAGACCAGGTTCGCCTCCACATACATGACGGGTACGGCGCAAATCTGGTGGCAAGCCAACTCTCATCGCTGGACCCAGCAGACCACCATCTGGGACGACTTCACCGAGGCCATGAAGACATACTTCGGGGCCTTTGCCACCAAGCTGCAAGCCATTCAGGAGATGATCTATGCCAAACAGACCAAGGGCATCTTCTCCTACCTCACCCACATGGAGGCTCTCAATCAGGTCGTCCAAGGCGACCAAGAGTCCTTGAAGTTTTGGGTTGAGAGGGGCCTTAAGGAAGATCTCCGTTTGGCGATGGCGGCCCAGACCACCCACGAGACTCCTGCAGCCAAGTGGCTATCTCGTGTGGTCCAAGTGGGCCTGGCAATGGAGGATGCCCGGGTGGCCATCCAGGAATCCCAAAAGGGACATACGACCAAGTAGAGTTCGGGTCAGCCCTCCTCCTCTACCAAGCCGAAAAAGACCCAGGACAAGCGTCCCTCCGGGTCTTCTTCCCAGGACAAGGGGAAGCTTCCTCAACTCACCGAGGAAGAGAAGGAGTGGGCCAAGAAGAATAAGGCCTGTCTGCGCTGCTTGTCCAAACACCATAGTGTTAAGGACTGTTACTCTACGAGGAAGTTCTCCATCTCCGCGGTTAAGATTGCGTCCACCTCAACCAAACGCAAGGCGGATGATGACGGGAACTCCTCATCCTCGAAGCAGCAAAAGACCTCTGCAGCCCGAGTGGTCGACCTCCCGGATGACTGGAAGGATGGGGATGATATCCCCATGGTGTAAGTGCCCCTTTTCCTTTGTGGCATCCTACGCCACCTCTCCCGTTTTCCTTTGTTCTTTGTTTCCTTCAAGACCCAGTTGGTTTGAGACATTGAATTGTGTTGCACAAAATTTCCTTTAAGACCATTGTTTGAAATTTCCTTTGTGCTTTTCTTACTAAGGAGCTGGTGTTCACAACCATTGTTGTGTTCTCGGTGGGTGGGCCTGCCAGCATTGAGGCTAATGTAATTCATGATACCCATGAGTGATGTATTATGACCTAATGTCCCGTTACGACTGTTATGATACCCTCATGTATTATTTTCCTTCTTTTCTTAGAGGTGTTGATTAGAGGTTTTGTTTCTTTTCTTTTGCAAGTTCTGCCTGAGGAGGACCCATTCCGGGTCAAAATGCGCTGGCCGTATAGCAGACCACCACTCTTTACTGCACCCAACAAGTTATCAGTTTCGCCTTACCGCATTTCCAACTCCCACTGTTCGAACAAACCTCCTTGCGGACAAGACGTATAGCGAGCTCCGGCCACGAGTTTCCCAGGAGAGATCAGGGAACGTATTCACTACCGTCAACATGTCAACCATAGTTTCCTCCAAAGAAGGCCCTGCCCAGGGCAGGTGTATTACGGTTCCAGTCACTTTGCGCTGGAAAACTCATTCTGTCGAGGGTCCCCAAGTACACATGATCACAGCTACAGCCAAGCTGGACAACGGAGTGACCGGTGCCTATATCTCAGATCGGCTCCCTGTCCCTAAGAAGAAGCGGTCCCAGGCGGTCAACGTCTTCGCCTATGATGGTTCCTGCCGGCAAGAGTGGTATTACACGCCGAAGCTCCAAATGCAGGTCCTCAACCATCGCGAACTCATTAATTTCGACGTTGGCCCTATGCCTCCAGACGTGGACATATATCTTCCTGTTAAGTGGTTCCAAGATCATGAACCACAGGTCGATTATGACTGGGCTGTTCTCGTGGGATTCCCCTCCTCCAAATGCAAGAACCACCTTGTGACGCCTTCAGTCCAGATGGCCTCGGCATTTGAATTGATCAAGGATGACGACTTCTACGCCAACTCCGAAGCTGTCGGTGGTGGACTGCTTGGGTGGGTGGACACCCCAGTCAATGAAGGAGTTGTCCGTCGTTGGTGTGCCGCTATGACCAGAGCTCCAGTGGGCGACTTTGCCGAGCTCTTCATGTGGTCTTCTATCTCCTCGACCTCTGAAGGTGACAGGTGGGAACAAATCTATCCTGCTATCTTCTCCGAATGCCTAGCCTCTTCGCTCCCTCCCCATCGGGAATAAGATTGCAAAATCGATTTGAAGGAAGGAACGACTACTCCCTGGGGCCCGCTTTACCGTCTATCTGAGACTGAGCTCCAGGCCCTGCGTGAGTACCTTGATCGCATGATCAAGGAGGGAAAGATAAGGCCCTCCAAGTCTCCCGCAGGCACTCCTATCCTGTTCGTGAAGAAGGCTGATGGTTCCCTCTGCCTTTGTGTTGACTACCGGGGTTTGAATAAGATCGTTATTCAAAACCGCTATCCTCTGCCCCTTATGGGCGAACTTCGAGACCGGATTGGCAATGCTCAGTGGTTCACCAAGCTCGACCTCAAGAACGGCTACAACCTCATCCGCATTGCTGAGGGTGATGAGTGGAAAACATCCTTTCACACTCGTTACGGCCAGTACGAGTATTTGGTGATGCCATTTGGTCTCTGCAATGCCCCTGCTGTCTTCCAGGAAATGATGAACATGATTTTTCGCGACCTTCTAGATCTCGGTGTCCTCATCTACCAGGACGACATCCTGATCTATGCCGCTACCAAGGAAGAATACTACCGCCTTGTGCAAGAAGTCCTCAAGCGCCTTGACAAACACAAGCTGGCACTCAAGCTAGCCAAGTGCGTCTGGGCGGTCCATGAAGTGGAATTCCTGGGGTTCATCATCTCCGACAAGGGTATTAGCATTTCCGAGGATAGGATTCAAGCCATCCAAGATTGGCCTACTCCCACCACAGTTCGAGACGTCCGTTATTTTCTAGGCCTCGCCAACTTTTATCGGGTCTTCATCCAAGGATTTTCGAAGATTGCGACGCCCCTGACAAACCTCACCAAGCAAGACCAGCCCTGGACCTGGGGGCCTCTGCAGCAGTCTGCCTTCGAGACCCTTAAGGCCCTCTTCACCTCTGCACCTATCCTTGTCCACCACGATTCTAAAATCCCCCTTCAAGCCGAAACCGATGCCAGTGACTTTGCCCTTGGGGGCGTGCTGTCGCACCGGTTTCCTGATAGCTCTATTCGCCCATTAGCCTTCTACTCTCGCAAACTTGAACCAGCGGAGCAGAATTACGAGATCTACAACAAGGAGATGCTAGCAGTGTTCGACTGCCTTTACATGCAATGGAGACATTGGTGTGAGGGAACGGCTCATCCAGTGCTGGTGATAACGGACCACAAGAACCTGGAGTACTTCACGACCACTCAGCTCCTCTCCAGGAGACAGGCCCGGTGGATGGAGAAATTGGGCACCATCGATTTCCAGGTAGTGTATCGGCCAGGTAAGTCCAATGACGTGGCTGATGCCTTGAGCAGATGTGGGGACCACGTCCCTACGGAGGGGGCACCGGAGCTCGGTCTTCTCTTCCTCAAGAAAGGACAGTACATCGCTGCGATTGAGAAAAGTTATACCTCGCTCAATCCTTCCTTTTACCAAGCCTTGAGGGAAGCCATTGCTGCTGACCCTGAATGCCAAAGCATTCTGAGCTCGCCACAGGAACCCTACAGTGTTCATGATGGCCTTCCGATGTGGAATGGCCTGTGGTATGTACCCCCATCTCTTCGCACTGAGGTTCTCAAGTCTAGGCATGATCACCCCACGGCAGGCCACTTAGGCCCAGATAAGACCTTAGATCTTATCGACAGAGACTTCTACTGGCTACATCGCAGGCAGGATATAGCCGAGTATATTTCTGCGTGCGACCAGTGCCAACGGAATAAAGCCCGCCAACACAAGGCCTATGGGCAACTGCTTCCATTGGAGATACCCTACAGGCCGTGGGAATCGATCTCCATGGACTTCGTGACGGACCTCCCTCCTTCTGACGGCCTTAGCCAAGTATGGGTAATCGTTGATCGGTTTACCAAGATGGCGCACTTTATCCCTCTCGGCCCTAATGTCGACTCCAGGCACCTAGCCAACGCTTTCGTCCGTGAGATCTGGAGACACCATGGCCTACCTGCCAACATTGTCTCTGACCGTAATCCCAAGTTTGAATCCTTTTGGGGTCATGTTATGGATCAACTCGGGGTTAAGTTGTCAAAGAGCACTGCTGCTCACCCCCAAACCGACGGACAAACGGAACGCCTAAATCAGGTCCTGGAAGCCTACCTCCGCGCCTACGTCAACTTTGAGCAATCTGATTGGGTCTTCTTTCTCGCCCTAGCAGAGTTCGCATACAACAATGCCAAATCGTCCTCCACCGGGGTGTCCCCTTTCTTCGCCAATTTCAGATATCATCCTTCACTTGACGCAGTTCAAACGGTTTCCGCCTACAAGGGAAGTGAGGCTCTCACAAGAGAATGGACCACCATTAGGCAACGCCACTTCGACGCTCAGAAGAAGATGGTTGCGTAGTACGACAAGTCTCACCTACCTTTTCCCGAACTCAAGCCGGGTGACCGTGTCCTTCTTAAGCGTGATGATATCACCCCCTCCTGACCTTCCCGCAAGCTAGACGCAAAGTTTGCTGGCCCCTTCGAGGTAATCAAACCTATAGGGCCTCGGGCCTACAAACTCAAACTTCCCTTCTCCTGGAAGATCCACCCTGTTTTCCACGTCTCCAAGCTGGAACCCTACTTTGTTTCGAATCGGTTCCCTATTCACCCTCCTCCTACCCCTGAGATTGAGGAAGGTGAAAACTATTTCTTCGTTTCAGAAACTGCCAAAGTCTGGAACAATCAGAAAACCAAGCGGGTGGAAGAATTTGTGTTGTGGGAAGGATACCCTCAGGATGAGGGGAGTTGGGAACCCTTGGAGTCACTGCTAGTTAACGGCGAACCCATCGATGCTCTCTTGACCTTTCGACAGGCCCATCCGGAGGCAGAGCGCCAAGCCACTAAGTCAGAGGAGGCTCCACCACGCAAGCGAAGACGGAGGAATTGAGGTATGTATAGTTGCTCTTTCCTCCACAGTGGGTTCCCTTTAATGCAGCAGGGCGACACCATTGTGTCCTAGCATGGTCCTGCGTCCCCTTTAAGCTCCATTGAGTTGGGATGACCTCCCCCTACGGGCTGCAGGAATCCGTCCCTACACCTCGGTTGCTCTCGGAGGGTAAGGAGAATCGACATAAAGCTAACTCCTATGCGCATGGGGACCATGCGCCTTAGAAGGGGCGTAGTGTTATGAACACCGGTAGTGGTCAGCGTCAAGGTACCTGGATGATGCGCGATGATGGAGGTTACGCTTAGATTGTCAACATGTGAGTATGCCGTCTCTACCCTTCACCATTGTGTTAAGCGCTCTGGAGACGATCCCCTGTCACATGACCTTGTGGCGTGACGTGGCATGGTGTGGCTTTGGCGTTAGCCTTGACTAAGCGCGGGAAGTCAGCCCCATGGGCACGTGATCGGCTATCGGCATGACGCGACATTAGCCTAGTCAGCCATGAGGTCATGATCGGGCGATCGGACTCATATCGCGAGAGACTATCACAAATAGGGAGTGAGGCCCGAGAGTGTGATAGGCGATCATAGTCATATTGAGTACTAATCGCGTCCTGTCCTTTCCCGACTCTTCTACAGGTTTCGGCGATTTGGAATCAGGAGATGGTCTACAACGGGTCTTAGTTCTTTGTGTTTCTATTTCCTTTGTGATATCTTTGTCAGCTCGGGTGAAGAATGGGATATATAAGCCCGCGGTTGTTCTTGTCTTGTTGTCTTTCCTTCCTTCCTTCTTTAGCACTTAGCTACCTTGTCTTCTCTGCGAGTACCATTGTACAAGCCTTTGAGTTATCTTCGAGCCTTAAAGAATATATTCGTCTTTTCTCGTCTTCAACACTTGAAGTCCACCCTGTTCGTCGTAGGAACGATATCTTCCAGTTGAGCTTTCGTTTAGCCGAGATATCT
>JABYPW010000980.1:0-18805 GCA_016880775.1 Phymatotrichopsis omnivora
TCATTATCTATCATAGTAGACTTAACCTTTCTATTAGACTCAACAATCTTAGCCTAGATTAAGGTCATGCAGATAGGATTATTCACTTTATAGTGACCTTTACAGTTTATATATCAGAGTACAGTATTCTTATAGGTAAAGCCCTTAGGTTATTTGTAGTCAGTGGCACTAGAAGGGTGCTTAGAGATAGTGTGAGGGCTAGTATAGAGATAGCAGCAGGCAGGGGACTAGCAGTTTTAGACTGGGTGTCCAAACTTGGAGCAGTGAGAGCATTGTGTATTAGTGCTAAAGGAGATATACTTCATAGTGTGATGGGTTGTGTTGAGGATAGTAAGACCTTTAAGAATTTGGGCCTCATTATTAATGTAAATAATAGTGATTACTAGAGAGCTGTGATTCTACTTGTTGATTTTGATGCTATATATCAGCTAGCACTGGGTCATTGCAATGGTAATAGTGGAGTTGTAGCATTCTATCTCCTATCAAAGATATGATATTTGTCCTACAGTGTTGAGCTTAGTAGCAGTAGGAACAGTATAGATGATATACTTCTTCTATCTATGATTGCAGTTGATGCCTTTGACTTCACTAAACTCGCCAACTACTTTCATAATAACAGGATAGTAGGCAAAGACAGCAGCGGCTGTGACAGACTCTATGGTGGTGAGAATAAGCATGGTGGGGTTATTGTTAAAGCATTACTGGATGCGTAAAAAAGAAGGAGCTTTGCCTTTATCTAGGGCTTAATTGACTTGGTCATGGATTTAGATATAGGTATCTTCACTGAAGCCTAATAGTTCCTTGATATCGATAATAATTTCTTAGTCGCAGTAGGTGGCATACTATAGGAGGGTAAGTAGGGTAGTTTGAAGTAGGTCTTTTTAGATAACTGCCACACCTTTCTTCTTCTACTTGTTGGAAATGAGTTATGCCTAGGTTTGCATATCTTAGTAAGGTTATAGGGTAGGGAGGGCAGTGGAGGTGGAGGTGATGGTTTGAAGTTTTCTGAGATATTTTGTGGTCACTTTTTGCTGTTTTTGAATGTACTTAAGGGACTCAAGGACTTCTGATAAAGGGGATGGGGTTTCAGTGAGAGGCCATATGGCCTCAGTTGTAGGCAGGGGTAGTCATAACTTTATCACAGTAACTCAGTTGACAAGATAGGTCTTGGTGGCAGTAGTAGAGAGGAGTGTCTTCTGAATATTATTCAGAGCAGTTTTATTCTTATGGTAGTTATCAGTAAAGAAAGTAAGAAGGCCAGCTGTATTAAAAGACACTGTGGCTAATGTGGTGGTGGAGCTACATCCTGTAAATGAACCTATTAAGCTTAAGTTATAACCAAGCAGTTTTGCAAACTCTACTTAGATTTGGCGAAGTGCTTCAACCTTTTACATAGTATTGGCAGAAAAGGAGGAAGCACATTTAGGGGAAAAAGGTGTAGAGATAAAATAGGCAGGTAGGGGCAGGGGTGTCGGGGTAGGAAAGTATCAGGATAGCATATTGTGAGAATATATATTGAGGGTAGGGATACTCTTAAGCAAGGAGGTATGGTGGTTAGGAAGCAACTTCCTGAAGAAGAAGAGGATATAAATTTCCCTTCTGATCACTATTGCATAGGTGGGGTATGTAGATAAACTTAATTGCAAAAACATAGCTATGTACCATAAAGCGCAGTCAGGGTAACCCTTTATATGGCCATTATAATCATCAGTCGCATTCGCTTATGATATATACAATAGGCTGAACTGACTTAGTGAGCCTAGGTTAAATCACTGATTACCCTTCTTGGGACTATTGCAAAGTTAGAGAATTTCAGCAAAGTTAGAAAACCTGAGCTAACCAGTAATTCATTGTATAGAATGACCCTTGCAGGATTCAAACCTACAATATTGTGCATTACTACACAATAACTTCCTAGACATGTATACTACTAGACTATGCCCTCCTATCCCTGAAGAAGAAGAGGATATCAATTTCCCTTCCAATCACTATTATACAGGTAAAGTGTATACACAAACTTAATTCTAAAGATGTAGCCATATACCATAGGGGTAATTATTCACTAAGTGCTATCAGGATAACCCTTCATACAGCCCTAAAGAAGAAGAGGATATTGTCTTCCCCATGGTCACTAATAAATAGATGAGATATCACACTCAATTAGGAGTATATGACATATTTGTATTATGTATCAGTGATCTCATTAAGCACTGTTAGGGTAACCCTTTATATGGCCATTGTAATCATCAGTCATATTCACTTATAATAGGTACAGCAATAGGATAAACTCGCTAACTAAGCCCAGGTTAAATCACTGATTACCCTTCTTGGGACGATTACACTTTTGGGGAAATTTGCTGAAGCTATAAAACCTAAGCCAAATGGTAATTTGTGGTATAGAATAATGCAAGTGGGATTTGAAACCACATCATTATGCAATGCTGTACAACAACTTCCAGACATGTATACCACTAGACTATGCCTTCCCTTCCCTGAAGAAGAAGATGATATCAATTTCCCTAAACAACTATATAAGGCACTACAGTAGGGCATTTACACTTAACTAAAAGTAGAGATATAACTGACAGCCCTTCCCCCTCGAGAAACTAAAAGAAATCCTTCCCCCAACTTGTACCAAAAAAGAAACATACAGACAAATATGTACAAAAGCCTGTCTGGGGAAAAACAATCACTAGGTAAACCTTAAAGTAATGAAAGAAAAACCCCCAATGTAAGGACATGTGACCATTTAGAAAATGAGAAAAGAGGAAAGGGAAATATGCAGAAACAACCATATATCTTACTAGAATAGGAAGAATACATATTCAAATCATCAAAAGAAGAAAGAGAAGTATGAAGGGAGCTAAACCCCTCCTAAAGTGATGAATTATCCTTTCTGTTCAACTATGTAAACTTAACTTAGCCTATATCAGTGTTATGTAGATAGGATTGTTTGCTTTATGTAAGCTATTGTAGTTCACACAGTGAAGTATGGTATTCTCATAGGTGAAACCCTTAGGCTATTTACAATCAGTAGCACTGCAAGTGTACTTAGAGATAGTGTAGAGACTAGGACAGAGGTGGTAGTATAGGGAGGACTAGCAGTTTTAGATAGGGTTTCCAAACTTAGAACAGCAGGTGCATAGGGTATTAGCAGTAAAGCAAAAATATTTCATAGTGCAATGGGTCTTGTTAATGATCATAAGGCCTTTAAGGATATGTGCTTTATTGTTATTGTCAATAACAGTGATCACAAGTAAGCCATGATTCTGTTTGTTAATTTTTACACTATATGTTAGCTAGCACAGGGTCATTGTAAGGGTAACTCCAGAGTTATAGCACTCTATCTCCTGGCAAAGATGTGATATCTATCCTATGGTGTTGAGATTGGTATTTGATAGGATGCTATAGATGATGTACTTTTTCCATGTATGGTTATGATTAATTCCCTTGACTTCGCTAAACTCACCTACAGTTTTGGTGATGATAGGTTAGTATACAAGGATGGCAGCAGCAGTAATAGTTTCTACGGTAGTAAGAACTAGTGTAGTAGGGTTGTTATTTTGGTATCACTATATGTGCAGAAAGGAGGGAGCTTTGGCTTTATCTAAGGTTGAGTTAACTCAGTCATAGATTTGAATATAGGTATCCTAGCTTAATACCATTAGTTCATTGATAGTGACTATGATTTCTTGGTCACAGCAGGTAGGGTACTATGCAAGTAGAAGTAGGGTGATTGGGAGGAGATCCTTTTACGTGACCTATCCACCTTTCTTTGTTTGTTTTTTAGAGATGACTTGTGCCTATATTTGGGTATTATAGTAGGTTGTAAGGTAGGTAGGGTAGTAGAGGTGGAGGCGATAGTGCAAAGTTTCCTGAGAGGTTTTGCAGTCACTTTTAGTTATTTTTAAATGTCCTTGAGGGACTCAAAGACTTCTGGTAGGGGTAGGTATGGCTTCAGTAATGGGTGCTAGGACCTCTAGTATAGGTAGGGTTAGTCACACTTCTAGGGTGGTCATATTATTGTAGAGGACTTTCTGGTTGTTGGCTACAGTGATAAGGATTTTCTCCAAATCCTGGAGGACTGTCTTGATATAGGGGAGGTCATTTACAAAGAAAGAGATACTATTCATGGTATTGAAGCCTGCAATAGCATCTCTGCATATGTAGTCGATTCCTTCAAAGGTACATGATATGAGAAAGTTGTGTCCTAGTAGCTGACTAAAATATAAGGAAACTAGGTATTGTTACTGTTACAGCCACGGTACCAAGGCCCACGCGCGATGATGAGTTTAGTTGGATGAGCAACTTCCTGTGAGTATACCCCTGCGCCACGCGAAAGGACCACGTGACAAAGGGCTCTTCCTCAGGATGAGTCATATGTGGCACCTCTGATGAAGATGAGTCAGGGTCTGACTCACCCGTCATCCTCTCTCAAGCGTACCCCACATGATCGGATAAACTTGAGTAACTCCTGCGGACTAGTCACCTGCGGTTGGTATGACTCAAGCCGATCGAGCCAGCATCGCGTGATGACGATCTAGCCCAAAGATCGGCGATCCGAGCTCAGACCACGACGCTGATCAATTCCGTTATGACTCCTAGGAATGTGCCGATCGTGTCAGATGATGAAAGAATGAGTCATGGGATTTCTAAGGGTTTCTTTCGGGTTCTATTTCTTATGTAATCTCCTTTGTCATATATGACTCATTTCTCTTGGATGGAAAAGTATAAAAGGACGGTCGTTGGTCGCTTCATGTTCTTTCCTTTCCTTCTCTCTTCAGTCTACAGACTAGCTACGAGCCTTAAGAATATATTCGTTCTAAAACAACGCTTTATCTCTTCTCTTCTCTTCTACGACGTAGGAAAGTGTATTTGTGGATCCAGACTTGGAACACGTTGAGATATCTGAGTTTACTCAGTAATACGTTTCTTTGTTGAGTGGCACTTGCACTTTACCGAGCCATTTCCGTACCCGAAGACACCTGCCGTAACAGTTACACTTTTTATATTGCTTTGACTTGCTTCATAGCTTTAGGGGGGTAGGTATAACATTCCTTAAAAATGACAGGTACGATTAGGTGAATAGGGGGTTAGAGGTAGTAGGGGAGTGAGTAGACATCACTTAGAGGGTAGAGATACAAAGCTTTGCTGTTAAGATATTTCCAATTTTGCTAGGGTAAAGTAGTTGTGAAGCATGTCTGAAGAAGAAGAGGATATTAATTTCACTAATAACTATGTAAGGTACTATAGCAGGATATTGATCATTAACTAAAAGCAGAGATATAACTGTAGCCTACCCCTATCAAGAAAGTGAAAGAAATCTACCGCTGACTTATACCCAAAAGAAAAATACAGATAACTATATACATAAGCCTAACTGGGGAAAAACAATCACTAGGCAAACCTTAAAGCAATGAAAGAAAAACCCTTAATGTAGAAAAGTATGATTATATAAAAAAAGAGGACAGGGAAAGGAGAAACATGTAGAAAGACTTATCCACCTTGCTAACATAGAAGAAACACTTGTTCGCTGTTAAAAGAGAAAAAACAAGGTATAGGAGGAGAGTTGAACTCCTCATATCATGATAGCCTTATCCTTTCTATTAGAGTCTATGATCTTAACATGGACCAAGGTTATACAGATAGGATTGTTTGCTTTGTTAAGGCCTATATAGTTTGTATATTAGAGTACAGTATTCTTGCAGGCAAAGCCCTTTGGTTGTTTACACTTAGGGGTACTATAGGTGTGCTTAGAGATTATGTATGGGCTAGTACAGAGGTGGCAGCATAGGTGGGACTGGCAGTTTTGGATAGGGTGCCCAAACTTGGAGTAGTAGGAGTATTAAGTATCGGTACTGAAGGGAATATACTTCATAGTGCGATGGGTCTTGTTAAGGATAATCAAGCCTTTCAGGATATGCACCTTATTGTTATTATTAATAATAGTGATCAAAAGAGAGCCATGATCCTGTTTGTTGATTTTTGCACTATATGTCAGCTAGTGCAAGGTCATTACAAGTATAAAACTAGAGTTATAGCATTTTATCTCCTGGTGAAGATAGGATATCTGTCCTACAGTGTTGTGATCAGTGGTAGTAGGGATAGTGTCAACAATGTACTTTTTCCATGTATGATTGTGGTTGATGCCTTTGAAAATGCTAAACTTAGTAACTACTTAAGTAATAATAGGTCAGTAGGTAAGGGCAGTGGCAGTAGTGATAGTCTCCATAGTAGTGAGAATGAGTATGGAAGGGTTGTTATTGTAACATCGCTGGATACATAAGAATAAGGGGGCTTTAGCTTTATCCAGGGCCACATTGACATGGTTTCAGATTTGAATATATACATCTTTACTGGATGCTAAGGGTTCCTTGATATTGATAATAATTTCTCAGTTATGGTAGGTGGGGTATTGTAGGAGGGGAAGCAGGGTGGTGGGGAGAAGTTCCTTCTTGGTGACTAGGCTACACTTCTTCTTTTGCTTTTGAGAAATGACTTGGGTATAGGTTTGAGTATCCTAGGGTAGTTGTAGAGAAGGGAGGGTAGTGGAGGTCATAGTGATAGTACAAAGGTTTCTGAGATCTTTCGTACTCACTTTTTATTGTTTTTGGATGTCCTTGAAGGACTCAAGGACTTCTAGCAAGGGGGGTAGGGCTTCAGTAATAGGTGATAGGGCATTAGTTGTAGGTGGGGGTTATCATAACTCTAGTATAGTGACTCATTTAATGAGATCTATCTAGGTAGCAGCAACTGAGAGGTGAGTTTTCTAAATAGTATTCAGAGTAGACTAGATATTAGGAAGGTCATATGCAAAGAATGGGAGAAGGCTAGCTATATTATATGACATCATAGCCATCATGCCCTAAATAAGAAGAAGGATATATTTTTCCCTATACTATAGTTTTATATCTAACATATACTCCAGCGGGGCATTTACACTTCCTAAAGAACAAGGATATGCTTCTCCCTCAGTTCACTATTGTAAGATCCTCAAGAATAAGATGATATCAATTCTATATAGATTTCTCCTTCTTTTATACTAACTGCCAAGAGTACTACCTCCCTTCTAGAGTAGTCTCTTCAAAACCTATTTTATCTACATAACCTTCTTCTATATACTATTTAATCTAAATACCATTCTTATGACTGGTACAATATAGACAGATAAATATAAGTAATAATACATAAAAAAGTAAAACTCATGATTTTTAATGTAGAATTCCAAAGATCAATACTGATAGGAAAAGTAAGAAGAATATAACAAATAGGAAAGTACATGGCCATAGTTTATTACATATATTAGTGAGTTGGTAAAACTTGGAATTAGGAGAAACATAGAATTTATAGCAGTTATAGTATTAAAGTACATTATATAATATTATTTCTATCTGATATCTGGATACTAGAGTAGTATAACATAGGAATTTAGATTCATTTTGTCACTATTATATGGAAATGGTATGTATACTCAATTATGAGTAAAGTAGATTCCCTAATGCCACTTTAATGCCTAAGAACTAGGATGTTTACATAAACTTAATTGAATTATCTAGGTTCTATGGCTCCCACTTAGGTTATAAAGTTTGACACATTTCCTATATCTAAATGTAATACTATGAGCATGCCTATAGGTATACAGGTATATATAGTAATAGGCTAAGGAGTATATAGACTAGCTTCAGCTAACCTCAGGTTAAACCACTGATTACCTTCCTTAGAACTACTAGGAGATTTGTATCTAAAGCAGGAAATTTGGAAAAGTTATCAGCCTTGATTCAAGCTTAAGAGTATATGAATAGACCCCTTAGGAATAAGCACTAGTTGCCCCTACCACTATCATACTCCTCAACACTCTGCTACTTTAGCTACTACTTATATGTTACTCTAGGATAGTAGGAAAGGGATGCTAGTAATAAGTTAACTAGGCCCTCACTTCATTGCTATAATACTTCATGAAGAGTAAAGACATAGTCATATACATATTAGTGTTAGGATGTACCTTCATCTACTAAGCACTGTCAGGGTAACCTTCATCTACCTAATAGTAGCATAATATATATACAATTAGCTTCCTATTTTGATCACTTACAATGTAGATAGGGTATTTATAATTAGTAAGAAGCAAGGACATAGTCATATATTGTAGAAGTGTTAGGTATATACCTTCATTCACTGTAGTATAATATATATAATAAGCAAGTACATCATTTATTTCTAATTTCCATAGAAGAAGAACTTTATTATTTCTAATTTCCATATACTTTAATAGCTATATATATTTGTCTTAATATTTCTTTTCTTTATAGTAAGGTAGGTTTATCCTTTAAGGGCAAATAGGTTATGGGATAATGTATTATAATTTTGGGGAGAAATAAGTTTAAGAGTATCAATATTATGAATTGATTGTATAAGAATGAGAAAATTAAAAAGCTTTAATAGGTTAAATACTACCATGTTATTATCTTCTATAATAGTGTATTTTTTTGTTTAAAATATTGTAGTTGTATATATTATACCTACTTAAGCCTTGTTTTAGTTACTCTTGTTGTTATTAATATTATGGTTATAACTTCTATAGTTATTGTTAACAAAAGCATATGTATATATATCTTATAATGGTAAGACTAGGAAATTACATATATAGATACCCTAGGAAAGTAGAATTAGTCAAAGGTAGAAAGCTATCATTACTTTTTCTAATAGTACCAAAATAGTTCCTAGTTCTAAATAGAAATTAAGACAGAGAGGGATCTTTAAGAGGGTGAAATTATTAGACATTTTATAGTAGTAGTATAAATATAGTAGCCATATATTACAGCTACCAATGATTAAAAAAAGACAAGGTAAAAATATATTAAAAAGGAATATGATCAGAACATATTACCAACTATAGAAAATGAGAGAAAATAAGAGACAAATAGTTGCTTATTGTTTGCCTCTCATTTAAGAGCTAACTAAAATAGAAAGATATAGTCCATGAAATAGACATAAAGGAGAGTACTTACTAGATGACCTATAAATAAGCTGCAGTAAATATTCCTCCTTTAGATAAAAAGTATACAGGATAGCCTATTATATTTTTCTGATAAAGAAAAAGAATGACCCCAATAATTTGTCATTTATTATAATAGAACTTAGTAGTTATATAAGGAAATATTGGATAAAATAGGATATACTTACTTATTGCATATACTAAAATATATTATAGCTTTAATTAGTTACTATAATTGTACCCCTTAATGAAAGTAAGTAACTTTACCTAGTACACAAAATGATTTTAATAAAAAAAGTAGGTAGATTCAAAGTATGTATAGTTAATAAGTTGAAATGTGTAGAATGGTACTATAAACACTTGAACTATACCTATAACAACTAGCTATATATTCTATATATAGATAAGTCTTCTTTTACAACTACTGGTATTGCATATTACCCTTAGGTAATCTGTTTCCCAGATGAAGAGTATTACCTAGATTGCATTAATGAGATATGGGACTCTAGGAGGTCAAGTTTTATAGTATAGGATGTATTTTATAGAGTAAAGGGTCTCTCAGTTGTTCTTTGTTCCTGGGGGTTTAAAGCTAGATTCTACCAAGTATACAGAGTAAATTTTTAATTCTTTGCTTTTTCCTTTCTAGCATTAAACATGTCAGGAATATCAGTGGATGCAGGTAGTAGAGTATAGAGTACTAAGACATAACAAGTATGCTATAGATTGCTAAGGAAGAAATGAGGTAGAGATTCCACCATAGCTACCACAACCACCAGATTTGAATTTAATAGAGGCATTATAGGAAGATATAGAGTGTGAATTGGAGAAAGATATGGGAGAATAGGAAACTTAGAAACACTGAAGGATGTGGTGACAGCTACTTGGAATGATATTCCAACTTCTAGGCTGGAGAATTTAGTTTGAAAATGGTAGCTTAGTTGGAAGTAGTTATTAAAGTTGGTGGAGCTGCTACTCCATACTAGAATTCGAATATGTTTTTTTTTAATGCATATAAGTGAAAAACCCAGACTTTTTTCCTCATACACAATTTTTTAGGCGCCGCAGAGGTCGCCTAATAAATTTTAGTACACCCCACAGACTTAACAATATACCCCAAGTACATATGCGGACGGTAGTCTTTTTTTCGAGGTTTTTGTGCAACGAATATTTAGTTTTAGGCAAGAAAAAGTTTCTGTGCTTAGGAAATTGCGGGTTTGCTTGGAAGGGTTGTGGTTGGGGGTTAACAGAGGGTGGAGTCAGGTAGGAGAGGAGTGAACTTGGGACTGTGGTGGAAGGGTGGCTGTGTACATATTATAGTCATTCACGATCAAAAGGAATACAAATGTTTTTCTTTATAAAACCTTAAAAGACGTTAATAATCGCAGTCGAATTCTCTTTCTATTTTCAGAAGTACTCAAAATGCCCGGTACTTTTCTTCGTGAACGGCTCTATTCTTTTTGTTCGTTAAATTTCAAAGTCTTTTCAGAATTCCGCTGCATTAAATCAAGCGAGTGCGGACGTGGGCATGTGGAAGTTAGATTTGTGGATGTAGCACTTCTGCCGTGGGTTGTGGCATTTGAGATATTTTATTTTGTTTCTCGTGGCATTGTATTTTGCCGTTTGCGCAACAGACAAGGAAAAATCGAGAAAATTAAAAGCAGGGAATTAGTATATTAAAAGTTATGCTATATCCCAAACAGTTATCCATGGTGTCACGATGGGCTTAATCGACACAGAAAGTAACCGTTGGGGGGGGGGGGGGGGGGGGACTCATAGTCAATTCCCCCTAAGTTGAGCTAAGTCATGTGAAGTAGGCACTTTCTCGCACCTGCCTCTAAAATGCCACTCTACACTATAACCCCCCCGAAATATGTATAAGTACATTCCGGTACATACTGTCCAAAGCAGAGTTTTATTCCAATTTAAAGCGACGAGAAAAATACATGTAAATAGCGAGACAGAAAAAAAAAAAAAAAAAAAAAAAAAAAACTCGTGCCCGATATAATTTCCCCAACTTACCACGACTAGACAGCTAACGGTGCGCGACACGTTCGCCTATTGTGTCTAGTACTTTTTTAAACCGGTCACAACGGTGAGGAGCGCACGGTCGGGCGCATCGTCTGCAGGGACTGGTTGGCGACGTATGTAAATCAACTCCCTGTTCCATACGTGCTCCTCGACGGCGAGGTGGAAGACGACCTCGTACTAGTAGCCTCTTCAACTAGGGCGGGTAACACAGAATCGTTTCCGCAATGGCTTCAGCGCCAGAGCTGCGAAACTTCAAAAGATCCGTAGTTCAGCGCAATATCCGTAAAAGTGGCAGAACATTGATTCAGAACAATAACAGACATGTTGGTTTTGATTTTTGGTGAGACCACAACGAGAAACTGTTGTATTCACGGTGTAGACGGAGTCACTTGGGTTGACAACGGATTAGGTGTTGATAATGGATTCGGAATTGACAGATAATACGTTCATGAACGTAGGGCCCGCCCCCCGGCAGAACTGATATTGAATAGAGTATTGTCGGTAGCCATTGCTAGATCGTTGACGTTACGGTTACGGTACGCATTTCTCATCAAAAAAACACCTAAACGCTTTAGACAATCGCTAATCCAACGGAAAGGTACCCAGTGGGCAAATAAAAGATTGCTCCGTTTTACATAGAGTGGCATATAGGATACGCCAAGCAAGTGGCATTCAAGGTTTGCTCGTAATAAAAATTTGAATCACCGGAAGTTCTATTTTCGTGCCTGCAGTAGTGGTTAATCATGGGTGATGGCAACGGCAAAGGGTACGGTTATTCGACTGACCCCTCCGACCCGACCGTCACTGGTGAGGTTCCTTATTAAGGGTACTCAAATTCGTCCCGGCCGTCCTGACTGCCAAGTCTTGGCGTGATATGATTGGCGCCTGTCGCCAAGACTAGTCATGACGGCCCGGCTGCTTCGAGCAGCCGACCAGAAAAAATCTGGCGCTAAAAAATCTAGCGCTAGTGATCCTAAAATCCAAGGAGGCTCTGCTAACTACATTGCGAATGGCTGTGTATATGCGTGTATAGTAGGTATATGTAGATATGGGAAGACATCAATTAATCAACGATGCCACGAAAATCAAAGAAGAAACTCCAAGATGCCCCGGATATTTATATATTGAAGAAGAAAAATTGCGTACACTATTTGACTCCACACCCCTTGAACCTCGAAAGCCGATTGTTCCTTCCGCGTTCTCTGACGAGGAAGGCGGAGATTCCGATTCTATCCCAGCGAATATATATCACCTGCTCCGTCAATTGCGGGTTACAGACTTTTTTTTTTTTTTTTTTTTTTTTTTGACATGTCGAAGGTGTCTTTGAAATGCGGTTTGCGTAGAGGTGGGGTTGACGCAGCACGCTTCTCCACCCATGTAAAATTTTTCGACTATTTCACTCGAGATTCTTAGCTGGATTTTCCCTGACGGGGTACTCAAAGTGCATTGTACTGAGCTTCTGGTCTGTCTTGCAAGAATCTGATTGGTCCCTTAGTCCCTGCATTTTCTTTCTCGCCAGGACGGCCAGGACGTCTTTGAGTACCCTTATTGTGATGTAAAGTAGTTGGACGTCCTGCAGCTGCTAGCAACCATAATTCCCACAAGGGATGTTCGAAGCGGAGAAAAAATAATTTTTCTTCTACACGAACTTTTGCACGAGTGCATATGGTGTTTATTTCTTACATGCCAGAACTCTCGACACTGCAATCGCATAATCAGCGGGCGCACGGGTCTTTTTACAACTTCTGTACCCTAGCGTTTCGACCCAATGTTCACTCATGCCCGTGGATAAGACGCTAACTCATTTTCTCATACCTCACGCACGGGGTTGTGAACGCTAAGATCTCACGCCCGTTCTTGCTGTGATAGTTGAAGTGATAGGAAAGTCCTCAACATACTTATAGATCTCTCCTTTCAATCTTTTTTGAAATCGTAACCAAATTTTGGCAATGATAAAATGTTTTCATACGGGCGGCTCTTTGACACTGTGAATTTTCAGGCCAAGTGTGTTTGTTTGTGGGCTGCATGGCTACGTACACAGAGCCCGCCAGGGCATCCTCGCAACATTAACCGATTAGTGGCAAAAGCTGTTCGCTCACGCCTCACGCAGGTGGCCCGAACCTCCCAAAAAAAAAAAAAAAAAAAAAAAAAACTTATGGCCCCGCGGTCGCGAACATCAGGCCAAAAAGGTCCCACACGGCTGTCTTCTGAATTTGTTCAGAGTCCAGGGTTAAAGTTGTATTGCCTGGCAGCAGCATAAATTTAAGGGAACGCTGATGCGTGGTCCGCCATATAAAATCGAATTGATAGGGAAGGATATCATAGATTTGACGAGCTTTACAAAGCAACCGAGGGGATGCGGTAAGAGTACCGTTGAGTCAAATTGAAATATTTCAAAAACTGTTCGATATTTTCCTTTTTCCTTTTTTTTTTCCTTGGGTTTTTTCCGGTATATGCAAATTAACGAAACTGTCCGGTCCGATCCTCGCCCGCAGAATTACAATAGTCTAGCCTTTAACCCCACTCTTTAATTAACTCCACTCCTTTATTCCCCCCACTCCTTTATTCTCCCCACGGCAGCAATGCGTCGGCTCCGGAAGATCCGCGAAATCGTCGGCCGGCGGAGTGTATCCAACCCCAATTCCGGGTCGTGTAATCAGAAAATACTTGATACAACCCTGGCAACAGCAATATTAAGAATCTTCAATTTTAGTCCGAGGGCGGCGAGCAGTGGTTCTCGCCAGTATTTAATAATGAAAGTTGAACAATCACCCAACACTTATGAACCATATTGGTTAGGTTAGTTGGTAGAGCACTACACCGGCATGGTAGAAGTCTGGGTTCGAGTTTTTGACTGACCATCACACTTTGTAAAAGGTTATGAACCTGGATTAGCAAGGTACCCGCTGCGTTCTAGTTATTTGATGGGTCTTGGAAGAGCACGTAGTACGGAGGGCTGCTTGAGAGAGAGGTTGGAAGTTGTAATCAGCGGTCATGAAACAAGTGGTGAGCTTAGATGGTAGTGCCCTGCACCATTGTGTCTGAGGTCCTAGGTTCGAGTCCCTGGCTGGCCATCATATTTTGCAATATTTAAATGCCCAGTCATCCCCGAGGAGGACCTGTCCGCTAGACATTATTTTTACAATTCCTGCAGATACAAGATGAAGCTCGCGAGATCGTTGAGTGTGGGTTTGGCATCGCTCGCGACTGTGACGGCGGCGGTGGTGAGCAGGTGTGCGGAGAGTATCGTTTGGGATGGGAGAGTTCCGGAGGAGTTTGCGTTGGAGGAGTTTGATGGGGATGGGTCGATGTTTAATGCGGAGTATGTGCTTGGGGCTGGTAAGTTTTTCCATTTGAGGTGGGGAGGGAAATGTTGGAGAGGTGAGGATGAATGTGATGTGGATGGCGAGGCTAATAAGACTGGAATATAGGGCAGAAATGGTCCGAGGTTTTAAAGTTTCCGGAGGTCGAGGGGAGCCTTGTAAGATCCCTGGAACCCGATCACGATTAGCAAGTCTCTGACACAATCTTCGTTGCTACGTAGTTTGACCTTGCGACGAACTCCAAGGCTATCGAAGTAACGGTAAAGTACGCAAGCCTGCACCTGTCTCCCCTCTAAGGAAAAGTAAAATGGAAAATTCACAGCGCATCCTAGCGACTCCTCCATCTTCACGCCCTCCACCGCACAACCCGGTTTCCGCCGTTCCGAGCTCCTCCCCTCAACCAACAACGGTACGGACGCAACGGTCCAGGGCGCAACAGCCCACCACTTCTCGCTCCGCGTAGATCCTGCTAGGCCACTCAATTACTCGCACGAATACCAGCTCGTGTTTATCGAGACGAACGATTACTCCAGCCATGTGTTTACGCTCAAGACCGGGACGGCATATGGAACCAACGGAACAGCTGCGAACGCGGAGACGTTCCGGCTGGGTTCCTCGACAGCCGATGGAGACGAGGAGGTGCTGTGGAGTGTGGACGTGGGCGAGGAGTGGCATAATTGGGCGGTGGAGAACAATTGGGATAATAAGTATTTCTCCCCCCTTTCCTTAGAAAGTATTAGTGGAGGGGATTGGAAAGGCTGATGAAAGGTTAGCACCATCGCGGTATACTATTCCTCTGGATATAATGCTTTGGAGAAGGTTGTGGAGACGAGGACAAATGAGAATAGTGGGAAGGGCCAAGGTTTTTATTCTTCACCTTTTTTTTTTTTTTTTTTTTTTTTCTATGGGTAAGAGGCTAATCGCGGTTGGAACAGCGCATTTCGGAATATTGAAACTCCCTACGGGAGCGTCGTCGGATGTTTCGAAGGAGGGGTTTCAGGAGAGTGGGATCGATGAGGGGGTTATTTTGGGGGGGATTTTTGTGGAGGACAGCAAGGGTGGAGTTACGAGGGGAAGTTAACCGTAGTAGGATATGATAGGAGGACGAGGTTGGAGAAGGGGGGGAGGCGAGTGATATATCTAGCGATTAGTTTAGACCAGCCGCGAAAATAGAATAACCGACTTACGGCGTTACTTTACTGTGATAATTGATGCCCTTAACGATGTGCAAAGCAATTGTCAGGAGAGGAGCACACGAAAAGAAGTTCGACCGTGGTTTGACGCACCTACGCTAGTGCTGGAGCATTGGTCGGCGCGCAGAGGCCAAGCGGCATATACTGGTACACACACAACCTGAGAGTTGAGTGCCATCTCCTTTGCCTCCCACTCCTTTACCAGACGCTGAGATGCCGATTCGGCTTCGTCACCCGAGTGATGGATGCGGAGTGGAGTGGATTTTTGCGGAGTGGACTGGATTTTTGCGGAGTGGACTGGATTTTTGCGGATTGGACTCAAAAGCCGAACTCGAATGTTTGTTTGTTTCATCGAATAGTAAACATTGGCTCGGCGATCGCATTCGCGCGGACTTGTGCGCCTGCAATTGAGTGCCCCGCTTTTCGGCCTGACCCGCGATCGCTTGACGTCATATGAGTGGCTGGCGGTTCGTTTCTCGAAGTAATGCACTTGTTGAGTATTGCGTATAGAGTACAGCACTTGAGTCTAGAATACAGCACTTGAGCCTTGCATGTAGAGCACGGCACTCGAGTATTGATGTACTGGTACGAGTAGAGCACGACACCCGAGTATTGCCACTACATAGAGCACAGCACTCGAGGTAGGTGTGGGGAGGACGCAGGCTGTTTAGCAGGTCTTTGCCGTCGTCTCCCAAGCACGGTGCGTTTCGCTACCGGAAGTTCTTTGCCATTCCAGGATCGGCGGATCTCGGTGCACGTGATGGTGGCTGTGGACGGCTGTGACTCTAAAGTACAGGTACTTAAGCATATTATTACATGTGCAACTATCTCAGTGTACATAACATATACATTTACTCTACTTACACATCCTCGCATCTTAGAGTACATGTACTGGTGCATATAATTATTTACCAAGTGCTTCCACCGCGGCACAGGGCCTGGCTGCAGGGCAAGATGAGATGTGTGATTCCAGACTTTGCGATCACGCGGGAAAGCTGGCGACACATCTGCTCACCATTGCCCGGGGGTGGCGCCATGGCGAATGCGGGGGAGGAACTTGGCTCCGTTCCAGCGCCGCTTGCGTATAACACAACACGCACACCAATCTAGAGTTAGAGCACACTGGACTGCACACGCCGAACACATATACATATTCATATGTTTCCGTGTATAAAACATACGGATTGTGCATGCCAAACAACTTGCGCTGTATGTGCGTACATATGCTCTGCATGCACACATAGTCTACGATACATCCGCTGCATCTGCGCGCCTTGCTCGGTCCAAGCCGTTGGATCAACCGTCGCCTGCCGCGTGCCGGTTATTTTACCATCATCGTGCATCGTCGCTCTCTGGTCACAAGCCTGCCCTCAGCGCTCTCAACTCGCTTTTCGCCGTTGATATATATATATATATATATCGCAGCGCCCGAACAGCAGCAGCCCCCTCCCGCCCGTTCTCCGTTGCGACAGCGCCGCCCAAGACTGTCGCGGACATTGCTGCGCTGCTCGGTGTGCTACCCGCAGTCCGCACACCCACCCGCTCGCCTCGCCTCGCCCACGGTGGATTCGCTATTGAGGTGGCACGCCGTCACCACTCCCGCCTGTCGTGAGTCTACCCAAAGCTACGCGGGGGGCGGTCCCGATCCAGGGTAGCCAGAGCGCAGTAGAAATAGAGGCCCCTCTCCCTTGCGCTCCTTCAACCTAGACATGGAGCAGCCGAGAATCATAGTGGATTCGGAAACGACGCCTACTACTCCCAATGCCGGGAGGATTCTGAACGATGCGGACGATTGGGAGTATTTTTGCGAGGGCGCGAACAATATCCTCTATCGCTACGTCGGCGCCGATATATACTATGTTCTCCCCTCCCATTCCTTGTTTTTGTTTTTTTCTTGTTTCTTCGGAGCGTCGACTGACTATCGTTTCGCAGCGCCCATTTCTCCTGCGCCTTCGGAAATATCTGCCCTCGTCGCCCACGACCCTGGAGCTGCACGCCCACCTCCAAACCCACTTTGCGCCGCTGCTCACCACGTACCTAATGCAGGCGGACCTAATATCGCTCGGTCCCGCGCTCATCCCCGTGCTCAACAAGGATCTCACCGACAACCATAGTAATCCCACCACCGATTGGGCCGGGCGGCCGATCGCCAACGCCAAGAAGCGGCGGCTGCTGGACGAGAGCGAGAAATGGGGCCTGCTGGTCGAGGACATGAGCTGCGGTAATTACCTGTATCCCAAGACGCCCGAGGAGCTCGAGGCCCTCGGCGGCGACCTGGACGAGGAGTGGAAAGACATGGCCATGATCGAGTTCAAGCCCAAGTGGCTGTCGCAGAGCCCCAATGCCCCCGCCGGCTGGCGCCTCTGCCGCACATGCGCCGTGCGCGAAATGCAAAAGGCGGCGAACCGCGAACGAAACGGGAAAATGGGCGACGACGGCGACGACGACGACGCCCCACCGGAATACTGCCCCTTGGACCTGTCCTCCGGCAACGCCAAGCGCATCGAGCAGGCCGTTTTCGCAATCGTCAACATGGAGAACTCCGTCATGATCGCGGACCCCGGCTCCCCCTCCAGCGATGACGAAATGGACGTCGCCGACGACGACGATGAGGACGTCCCCGTGAGCCAGCACAAGATCAACCAGGACCTTGCCGAGGCGCTGGCAAACTCGCTAGTTACGCTACTAACTAACTTCTTCCGTACGTCGCCTATTATCCCGCTGCTGACGTCGCTGCAATCCCAGTTCGGGGCCAAAGGCGTGTTTACCACCGCCACGCTCTCCCTGCTTAACGAGTCGGACCCTCTCCCTTCCGAGTCAGACCTGCTCCGCTCCTCGCTCCTCACCGGCCTGAAGATCGCCGGGTCCCGACCAGGCTCCAGGAAAAACTCGTACCTTGTTCCTCCGCCAAACGAGGAGGAGGGCGGCGAGGAAAATATTTGGACCGCCATGACACTGCGAGATTGCTCGCTGTTTATGAAAATATGGATTCGCCGCAGAAGGGGCAAGCGGATGGAGGCCAAGGTGGAATGTAAGATTGGGGATTTAGACTTGAAGGGTGGTGAGGGGGGCCGCGCAGTGTATTGGAGGGATGTGGAGAGGAAGTTACGGCTGGGGGGGTGGTATATGGGGAAGGGGTTGAAGAGGAATTGTCGGACGGGAAATGGTTAGGGTGTATTCGGAGGGTGGGTGTGGAGTAGGTTTACTTGGGTGATTTTGCCTAAGTGATTCTGTCTGAGGTTGTTTTGCTTGGGGTTGGTTTTGCT
>JABYPW010000981.1:0-18802 GCA_016880775.1 Phymatotrichopsis omnivora
TGGCGCAGGGGTATACTCACAGGAAGTTGCTCATCTAACTTCTGACTCATCATCGCGCGTGGGCCTTGGTACCGTGGCTGTAACACTACACCCCTCCTAAAGGTGCGTGCCCTCACGCACATAGAGCTGTTAGCTTGTTGCGTTTCCCTCTTCCAATGTCCTGATGAAAGACTGGAAGCAAGAGGTTTTCGGTATGTTCCTCATTCTCGAGAGAACATCCTATCCCTTAAGAGTAAAGCGGTTTAAGTCGATGTGACTATGACCGTCAGTCTCTTGAGTGAAGGGTGAAGGGGACTTGCCTATCTAAACCCTTCTCCGCTTTCGTCTTGACCCATCCTCCTCAGGTCTCTTGGCGTTATCCTCGGCGTGAGGGTGGTCATTCCGGAACTTGACCAGGGCGTCGATCGGTTCTCCGTTTACCAACAGGTTATCCAGGGGTTCCCAGGTGCCTTGATCGTGCGGATATCCTTCCCAAAGTATAAAGTACTCCATCTTCTTCCTTTGACGGTTGAAGCGGACCTTTGATATTCCCTCAACAAAATACGCCTCTTCCCCATCATCGATTTCCGGCTGAGGTTTGGCTGGTGCAGGAAACTGAGAGGATGTTTTGTAGGGTTCGAGTTGGGAGACGTGGAAGACTGGGTGAATCTTCCAGTTGAAGGGGAGTTTGAGCTTGTAAGCTCTCGGTCCTATTTTGGAGACGACTTCGAAGGGGCCTGCGTATTTGGCGTCAAGCTTCTTCGAAGGTTTAAGGTTCGGGAGGTTGTCCTTTTTGAGGAGGACAAGGGATCCAGGTGCTTGGTCAGGAAACTCGAGGCGTTTGGCATCGTACCATTTCACAACCCGCTGTTGGACAGTGAGGAGGCGGGCGCGGACGTCTTTCCAATTGTGTTCGAGTTCCTGGGATCCTTTGAACGTCTTGATCGTGGACACTGCGTCAGGCGAGGGGTGGTAACCGTAGTTGGTGAAAAAAGGTGTTTGGTTTGTGGAGGAGGAGATCGAGTTGTTGTAGGCGAATTCCGCCAATGGCAGGAGGTTTGCCCAGTTGGTCTGATCGTAGGTGACATAGTTCCGGAGGTAAGCCTCTAGGATTTGATTTAGCCGTTCGGTCTGGCCGTCCGTTTGAGGGTGTGCTGCGGTTGACAGAGATAGTTTCACACCGAGGGCGGTCATGGTTTCCTTCCACCAAGCTTGGAACTTAGGGTCTCGGTCAGAGACTATGTTGGTCGGAAGGCCATGGTGTTTCCAGATTTCGTCTACGAACGTGTTTGCTAGATCCTTCGAGGTGGTGTTGGTGCCGAGGGGGATGAAATGTGCCATTTTCGAGAACCGGTCCACTATAACCCATATTTGGGTGTGGCCGTCTGAGGGAGGAAGTTCGGTGATGAAATCCATGGAGATACTTTCCCAAGGGCGATACGGGAGCTCAAGGGGCAAAAGCTGGCCATAAGCCTTGTGTCGACGGGCCTTGTTTGTTTGGCAAGTGTGACATGCTGCGACGTACTCGGCTATATCCTTTCGGAGCGTGGGCCAGTAAAAATCCCTTGTTACGAGCTCGTATAGTTTGTCTCGGCCGATATGGCCTGCCGTTGGGTGATCATGCCGTGTTTTCAAAACCGAGGTGCGGAGGTGTGAGGGGACAAACCACAGGTTGTTATAAAGGAGCATACCGTCGGTGATTTCATAGCCGGACGGAAGCTTGTTGACAAGTTCCTGGGTTTCGGGGTCAGAGACCAGAGCGTGACGAAGGTCCTCAATAAACTCAGGGTGGATGTTGAGAGCGACTCGTTCAGATGCCGCAATATATTGTCCTGGTTTGAGGAAAAGGAGTTCACACTCTGGTGCCCCCTCCGTAGGGACGTGGTCTCCACGTCTTGATAGTGCATCGGCTTTGGTGTTCTTGGTACCTGGCCTGTACACGATTTTATAGTCAATCGTTCCTAACTTCTCCATCCACCTTACCTGCCTGCGCGACAAGACTCTGGTTGTGGCGAAGTACTCCAAATTCTTGTGGTCAGTCAACACCAAGACGGGAGAAAGGGAACCTTCACACCAGTGCCTCCATTCCTTGTAAAGACAAGTGTAAACTGCCAGCATTTCCTTGTCGTAGATTTCATAGTTGCGCTCCGGGGGAAGCATCTTGCGCGAGAAGTAGGCAATGGGATGCAGGGAGCCATCGGGGAACTGATGAGATAGGACCCCACCGATTGCGAAGTCACTGGCATCGGTTTCCGCAAGGAGAGGAATGCTGGAGTCGTAGTGAGAGAGAATGGGTGCAGAGGTGAAGCGGTGCTTGAGGTCTGAGAAGGCGTCATCTTGTGCCTTCCCCCATTTCCATGGTGTGTCGTTCTTGGTAAGGTCCGTGAGGGGCGACGCGAGTTTCGAGAAATTCTTGATGAAAACTCGATAGAAGTTGGCGAAGCCGAGGAAGGACCTGACATCGGTGACCGTTTTTGGAGTTGGCCATTCCAGAACCGTTTCAATTTTGTCTTTCGCCATTTCGATCCCCTGAGCCGAAATGATAAACCCAAGGAACTCAACTTTGTCTACCGCCCAATGGCACTTGGAAGGTTTCAGGGCAAGTTGGTGCTTATCAAGCCGAGAAAGAACTTCCTTGACGAGGCGGTCGTGTTCCTGCTGGGTTTCCGCGTAGATGAGGATGTCGTCTTGGTAGACTATGACACCAACATCAAGAAGATCACGGAGGATGGTGTTCATCATTTCTTGGAAAACAGCTGGGGCATTGCAAAGACCGAACGGCATGACAAGATATTCGAACTGCCCATAGCGGGTGCGGAAGGCAGTTTTCCACTCATCCCCTTTGGCGATACGGATCAGGTTGTATCCGTTCTTAAGGTCGAGCTTGGTAAAGATTTTAGCTTTACCTATTCGGTCACGAAGCTCGCCCATGAGAGGAAGAGGGTATCGGTTCTGGATGAGGACTTTGTTGAGTCCTCGATAGTCGATGCAGAGGCGGAGGGATCCATCAGCTTTCTTGACGAAAAGGATGGGAGCACCAGCTGGGGATTTGGAGGGCCTTATTTTGCCTTCCTTAAGCATGGTATCAATATACTCCCTCAGGACTTTGAGTTCCGTCTCAGAGAGTTTGTAAATTGGTCCCCAGGGAGGTTGGGCTCCTTCTTTCATCGGTAACTTCATGTCCCATTCTCGGTGAGGCGGCAGTTGGGATGCTAACTGCTCCGAGAAAACTTTGGGGAAAAGTTGTTCCCACTTGTTTTGGTCTGAAGCGCTGATGGATGAGGAACGCAGGAAAAGCTCCGTGGAGTTTCCCAAAGGCAGCCTGGCCATGGCCGAGCACCATCTCAGTGTCTCGGCTGGACTAATGGGTGTGTCAACCCACCCAAGCAAACCTCCACCCACGACTGCTGTGTTGGTGTGGAAGTCTTCATCTTGCAAGATCTCGCGGGCCGAAGCCATAGAGACCTGGGGTTTGACAAGATGGTGTTTGCACTTGTCAGAGTAGAAACCCACTAACTCTGCCTTATCATAGTCAACCGTGGGGTTATGATCTTGAAACCACTTCACGGGGAGGTAGATGTCGACATCGGGAGGCGTCGGTCCTACATCGAAGTCGATGTTCTCCTTATGGTTTTGGATTTGCATCTGGAGCTTCGGTGTATAGTACCATTCTTGCTTGCAGGTCCCATCGTATGCATAGACGTTTACGGGTACCTGGCGCTTGCGTTTGGGGACCGGGAGTCTGTCAGAGATGAGAGCTCCTGTAGCGCCGTTGTCGAGCTTGGCAGTGGCAGTTAGCGTGTGGGTGACAATTTCATGATTGACAGAGGTGCGCCAGCGGAGTATCACTGGAACTTTGATGCATTTCCCCTGCTTGGGGCCTTCAGTCTTGGAAGCGATGGTCGTCATGGTGGTGTTTCTGCGAATAGGATCCCTGATCTCTCCCGGGAACGTCGTGGCCGGACGTCGCAGTACCTATGGTTTCGGTGATGATGGTAGCAGTGTGAGGAAGACAAGAGTTGCAAGTTATGCGTTGTGGAGTAATGAATGTCAGCACTGCTATACGACCCGCGTATTTCAACCTTAAGGCCATCCTCAGGCAGGCAAAAGAGGTAAAAAAAAGGAACCAAGCATTAAACATTAAGTACTAAGATCTATAAAGATACTTGTACAGTCTAAAGAAAAGGGAATTCGTGCATCATGGTATCATAATCGTGAGTCATGAGGTCATCAATCATCACTCAATAGTACAAGCCACTTAACCGGCGGCCCACCCACCAAGAACCTGGGCTAAGAAAATCCCAGGAACACCGGCTCCAAATGAATGTGATTTTGGGTATCAATTGTTGGGGTACATCCTTTCCGAGTCTCTTCTTCAACAAAGGAAACAACAAAAGAAATGGGTCGTCGAGTTGTGGCTCTTCAAACCATTGGAATGTCGTCACCCTCCACCCAGGTGTCTGAAAGTTCCACTACCCTACCTGCCGCTTCCGTTTTTGTCTTCTTGGAGGTCTCGGACTTGTCATCCTCCTTGTCGTCCCTCTTCCTCTTTGACGAGTGTTGCTTGGAAGAGGGGACCTCTGCCTTTTTATAGGCGAAGCACTCGTTAGCCTTGTGGCCGGATCTGGCGCATTTTTGACAGGCACCATTTTCCTTGGCCCACTTAAGCTCTGCTCCTTGTAAGTAGGGGAGCTTAGTGGGGGCCGGCTTAGAGTCCGACTTGGATCCTTTATCCTGGTCCGATCTCTGCTTACCCTTCGACTGCTTGGCCTTTTCTTTGGGTTTTGCAGAAGGGGCTGACTCCTTCTGTTTGGGCCAAGGAGTTTCGCCAAGGGCTTTGGCAGCTTCCTCCATCTGCTGGCCAACCGTGATGACCTGATCAAACCACTCTTGAGTGGTTTGGTAGTTTCGGTTGTAGCTGGTGGCCATAGCTTTGCGGAGAGTGGGATGGAGTCCCTGGTTGACCCAATCTTTGAGGTATCCCTCGTTGTATTGGCACACAGTATTAAGAGTTCTCATGTACGTGATGAACTCAAGGATCGGTCCTGTGTGCTTGGCCTGCGTCAACTTGGTGATGTAGCTAGGCCTGAGAGTGTACGCTCCAAAGTTGGTGCGAATGGCTTCCAGGAAGTCCTCCCACCGGGCAGTGGGAGTGGTCCACCGAGAATGGTTGATTCTCCACCAAGCCAGTGCATTGCCCGTCAATAGCGTCGAGGCATACTGGATCTTGATGGTGTCGGTAGGAAAGCTTTGGGGTTGGAGGACAAAGTACGTCTCCAGTTGGAGTTGGTACTTGAAGATGTCCTCAGCCTTCCCGGCGAACTTGTCCGGAGTCGGTGGCTTTGGCCCCTTGAAGAATTGGGGCTGTTGCTGAGGTGGCGGCGGCGGTGCCTCATGTCTAGGAGAAGCGGGAGGTTGGGGTGGCACCACCTTAGCGAGTGCTTCCCTTAGAAGGTCCTCCACATCCTTCCTAGTCAGGGGTTGTTCCCCTTGAGGTCTTGGCGGGAGTGGGGGAGGTGTAGGTGATGTGGTGGTGAACCTCCTCCACCTAGAAGGGCCTGCTTCTCCCAATCTCGGCAGATTGGGGAATCCCCTGCTCCTTCCGCGCAAGGGAATGGGAGGTTCCGTGTCTGGAACTGTAGGTGAAAGAGGAACCGTTTCTTCTTCCTCCACCGTCTTTTCCCTTGCAGATTGCATGGGGGAAAGGGCTGAGTCTACCGGCCTCTTGTATTGGCGGTAGAGGCTGTGGTAATGCTCAGCATCATCCTTCGCTTCCTTGAGCTCAGCTTCCAACTCCTTGATTTTGTTTTCAAGGGTGGTTTGAGACTTGGTTGCGTTTCCCCGGATTTCCAACTCCTTTTGGGCGGCTTGGAGTTGGTATTTGAGGTTAAAGACCTCCGAGTTAAGGGCTGTGTTCGCGTCCCTTGTTCGACTGAGGTCTGTTTGTAACTCCACCAGGAGCTGAGTGTCGTCCTCCACAGGGCGTTGGGCATTGGCGAGTTCAGCCCTGAGGGAATCTGCTTCGGACTGGAGCTTGCTTAATCGGTAAGCATATTCCGCCTCAAATTGTTCCCTGATCTTAGCGGCTTGGAATTCGTTTTCAGCCTTCTGTTCCTTTAGAAGGTTGACCACCTTGAGGAGTATGTCCGTTACTCGTGGTGGGAAGGACACCAAAACAGGAGGAAGTCTTTTCCCCATTTGTTTGTAGGTGTAAATGGTGGAAAAGAGGATTCCTTGGATTTCCTCTTTCTGTTTTTGGAAGTCCTCCAGGAGCTGTGCTCGGACCTGCTGGTAAGCTTCATCACCTATGAAGCTCCTGGCTTCCAGGAAAGCAGAGTCCAACTCCATGAAGTTGTTTATGATGTGGGCCTGGTGATGGTCCACAAATCTCTGAGCTGCTTCGTCCAGCTCGATGGTGTTTTCAAGAAGTCGCCTTCCTGAACGTGTTGTGACTGAGGGCGCTTGGCCCGGTTTGATAAGAGTTTTGCCATCGTATAGGGCAAGAGCGGTGGTATAGTCAGGCATGGGGGTGTCTTCGCTAGCCATGACTTAAGAATATAGTGTTACGGCAGGTGTCTTCAGGTACGGGATAAAGCTCGGTAAGTGCAAGTGCCACTCAACAGAGAAACGTATTACTGAGTAAACTCAGATATCTCAACGTGTTCTAAGTCTGGATCCACAAATACACTTCCTACGTCGTAGAAGAGAAGAAAGATGTTGCAAGCGTTTTGAAGAACGAATATATTCTTAAGGCTCGTAACTAGCCAGCAGACTAAGGAGAGAAGCAAAGAAAGAACATGAAGATGATGATGATGATTTTTCATTTCTATTTGGTAACTACTCTACTTCTTCTATAGCTACCTAGGCCGTCCGCATGCAGTCTACGACTATGGCGTATCGCCTATTTCTCCCCCAACAGAAACGAAAAGAAACCACGAGTTCAAAACATAAAAAGACACGATGTCGCGTCAGTACAGTAGAAAATGCGCCATAAATGGTCCCGCGAAAAAGCCTTCCCGTCCGATATCCCTAGCGAGGCGAACCTTACAACAACTATCTATCGGACTCTTACGAAGAAAAAAGCAGAAAAGGAAAAACTAAGGTAGAAAAGAAGAAAGAAAGGAAATCCTCCTCAAAACAGCTTGAACCTTTTACGCTAAAGGAAAAAATCTTAGAAAAAAGTAAAAGAAACTAAACGCCACCCATAGTGACGGTAACGGCCTCCTCTTTCCGGGCGGCAGCCAGTGCCTTCGCTTGGATGAACGCTGGGCAGGAGGGGTTCGATGCGGTGTGCTTTCCTTTGCAGTTCGCACATTTGAGGACCGTGTCATCGCAGAGTCGTCCGACTTTCTTGCATTCGTCGTGTCCGCAGGTGTGCTTCGAGGTGTGGTGCGCGTCAGCGCACATGTTGCAACGTGGGAGGTTTCGGCATCGAGCTTGGTGGTGGCCAAACTCCTGGCAGTTGGTACACCGAGTCGCGGAGTTGAACGGAATGTATTTTTCGACTCGTCTCTTGCGGGTAAGGATTGTGAGTCCTTGAAGGATGCGCTTTTCGTTGTCGTCATCGATGACTGTTATGACCAGGGAGGACGCAGAAAGAACATGAAGCGACCAACAACCCGTCCTTAAATACTTTCCAACCAAGAGAAATGAGTCATCTATGACAAAGGAGATTACATAAGAAATAGAACCCGAAAGAAACCCTTAGAAATCCCATGACTCATTCTATTATCATCTGACGCGATCGTAACATTCCTAGGAGTCGTAACGGAAATGATCAGCGTTGTGGTCTGAGCTCGGATCGCCGATCTCGGGTCAGATCGTCATCACGCGATTACTGGCTCGATCGGCTTGAGTCATACCAACCGCAGGTGACTAGTCCGCAGGAGTTACTCAAGTTCGTCCGATCATGTGAGGTACGCTTGAGAGAGGATGACGGGTGAGTCAGACCCTGACTCATCTTCATCAGAGGCGCCACATATGACTCATCCTGAGGCAGAGCCCGTTGTCACGTGGTCCTTTCGCGTGGCGCAGGGGTATACTCACAGGAAGTTGCTCATCTAACTTCTGACTCATCATCGCGCGTGGGCCTTGGTACCGTGGCTGTAACACATCCCCTACTCTATAATAATGGGGCCTAGAACCCCCAGAAGAATAGATTCAAAAATCAGGCTGGTAGAAATTAGCATGGTCATCAGCAACTAATTATTTGCATCCCTGATAATGGGAGTCACTAACTACAATGTCCTAAACAATAATATTCTAACCACGGAATCTATTATAATGAATAATATAGTGGCAGCATTTGAAGGATGATTTCTTACATGTATGCTAACTTCTAGGAAATCAAATAAGAAATAAATTCCCTTTACAAGGTAAATAAAGAGCTAAGGTAACAAATCACCCTCATAACCAGAATCTTACAACCACCCCCCCACGACTAATTGCCATACAGGTCAGCATAACTAATAGTAAGGCTCAGCTACCCTAACTACCTGTAAATAATATAAATAACAAGAAGGTATATACAAACTCTCTACCTACCTCTAAAGCTACCACCAACAAGAAGAGCAGCATTAACAATAAAACTAAATAAAAAGACAAACCTGAAAAACAAGAGTACACTCAAATCGTATTTATAGTAAGGTGTATATACCTCCTAAAAGAAAAAAATTGAAGATATAGACAATAAGGACTACATTATCACTACCCTACCCAATGCAGGAGCCAGAGCCCTAGAAAGATAAGGCATCATATAAGACAGTTTGCTTCAAGCCTCCATTACAACCTGCAGAACTATATCTCTCATTACTATATATTACAAAAAGGCAGTCAAATATTCTCTCTATAATACTAGTATTTATAAGGCAGTAGAAGAATAATTCTAAAAAACTATCAAGAAATACCATAAGAACATAGCCTATAAGTACAAATATAAATTCTAACCTATCCACTACACCCTTATAAACTCTAACCTGGTGATCCATAATATCACTAGATAACTGCTCCTGGAATACCTATAAGACCTTCATGAAATTATTGGGAACTAAATAAGGGACAGTATAGGGGTTAAACTAAAGAGCATCTAAATTATGAAACTTAAATGAGAACTAAAACCCTGCTGTTCAATTGCCATCATAATCACCCCTACAGACCTCCCTACCATTAAAAACTATAAAAACCAGTTTTCTTGTCCAACAAGTTCTAAAAAGCTGAACTCATGTACTCTGCAACACCATTTACACAGTGCACCAAGTGCTGGAAACTCAAATACCAAAAGTCAGGCTATAGGGAAGAACTAGAAACATGCAAACTCTGTAGCTCTATTACATATACATAAAAAACACACCCCCTGATCTGCAAACAAGACAACTTTCTAGTATGCCTAGGATTGAACACTAAAGAAGCAAAACAGAGCTAGTATTATATGTATACCTATCCTAAGTGCATTAACTATGGAGGTGAACAAATGTCAGATTATCCTGAGTATGAAACATAGAAAGGAGCCTACTAAGAATATAACATTAAAGATATCCAATTTAGACAAGCTAAATAGCAGGTGTCAGTCCTTGCTAAATAGTCTATTTGAATAGTGAAAAACAAGAACAATGATAAGAGCAATATACCTAGATTACCAACTTAGGAGCACCCCCCCTAAAGAACAAAAACGCTTAAGATAATAACTCTTGATTATGCTTATAGTAATAAGACCTTCATTAATTTCATGTAATAACAAGCTAAGATCCCTGCAACTATTATAATTATACAAGAAACATTCCTTTATAACACAAAACTAATAGATAGCAAAGGGTATAAAATGTTCCTGCCTAGGACTTTGGAAGGAGGGTATAGGGTAGTAGTATAGAAGTATAGTTTTTAGATATATATTGAGTTTTTTCCATTGCTCTCCCCTTCTCTTTATCCTCTTTGAGAGCACTAGAATTTGAATTTAAGCATAATATTACTTTGTAATTATTTTAGTTCATAGTGATTTATAATAGACCCTAGGGATACAACAACCTAGCACTAGATTTGTATTGGTCAGAAATATTCAGGGAAGCGGTGGGGAGGGGGGGGGGTAATTCATTTTTATTCTTACAACTGATATATCATAGCCTTATTTTATTCTAATGACCCTGAAGGGGTTGTCTCAAGAATATCCTCTTATAGCCAGTCAATGCTATAAAGTACTAAGAATGCATCTCCTCTGAAACAAACAGAAAAGTAGTGCAAAAGAAAAGCTAACATAAATGAAAACAAGTCTGCAAAGTCATATCCAAATCCGCAAATGGCAGGGTAACCTCCTCCCTCAAGAAAATCAGAACAATTAGAGATACATGACAAGGGACTTAGGAAAGTAGAGGGAGGCATAGCTGATCAATCACCTGGAGCTACACCTGTGAGAGGCTTCTAATCTTGAAAAAGTCAAAACAGTCCACATGATGAACACATGCTAGGCAGGGACAGGGACAGGGTGCATAATAGGGGTCTATTAGGTACAGAGTGAGCTGGTATGGCCACTTGGTACTCATATAGGTAGGATCGAGTCAGTAATCTAGTCCTGGTTTTAGTGATGTAGTTAGCAATGCACTTGGTATCTTCTTCTGACTAGAACATTTTCTCCAGTTTCCATAGCCTTAGTATGTATTTTTCCCTTTCCTCCTTTCTTGCTAGGCATTCTAGGATTGCATGCTGGATGGTTTCATAGCACTGGTGACAGCAAGTACACAGGTGATCATTTTGTCCCTAAGGTGTGCTTGTAGAGGGTGCCATTTTTGGGATCTCATTTGAAATATTTGGCTGGCTATTTCCATTCCTAAGTAGAACACTCTGTTTTCCTGGAGGGACACTTCTTCCAGGTCTTATGACTTTTTGATCATGATCTGCTTCCAATGCTTGATCATACAGTTGTTGATTTATTCTCTGAGTTCTTCAGCAGCATACAGCAATGGTCTCACATCTCCTTTGAATACTATTCTATAGCAAGATTTGCTGGTTTGTATGTATGGTATATTGTGATGCATGATCTTTCAAGGTTTCATGGTGGAGAGCTTCTGGCTTTGTTGATGTTCATGGCATTCTATTGCTGGACATAGAGGTCTATTAGTTTTGTTGCCTTTGGTGGTCTTCTTAGATTTTCAGATTCATGCAATGCATGTCCATGTGCTTTTGTCCTATCACGATAGGGTGAATAGGAGGAAGCACTGACACTATTGGGTGATCTAGGCTAGTGATGAGGAAGATTCTTAGTGCATATTTATCTCTGAGGTACTTTATCCATACTTCCAGGGGCAGGATTTTTGCCTAGGCCAAGACTTGGTATGTATTGGTATTCCTTTGGTGTCCTGTTATCCACTAGGCCATTTTAAGAAACTGTGTTGTGAGCATCTATATTGTCTTGGCATCTAGGTTGAAGACCATGGCTCTGTATGTCATTTGTGGGATGAGTTTTGCTAGGACTAGTCTCCTTCAGTTATGTGGTATGAGACCCTTGTGCACTGTGTTATCCCATTTGAGGAGGTGAAAGTACTTGGTGGCCTGTGCTATTTGTACCTGGTAATGTCAGTATCGGTGCACTTTGTGGATGTGAAGTACTAGGGTTATTTGCATGCTGTCAATGTTGATTGGCTGCATATCTTGTTCTGGTATTTTCTTGTGGTAGGTTTCCCAGTGGATGATGTCAGTTTTAGGGGGAGAAAACTTGACCTTCATTGGTTTGGCTGTGATTTTCAGGTCCTGGAATTGTTTCTGTAGTTTTAGGCCATTCTCCTTTCTTTCCCTGGAGTAGACAGTAACTGCAAAGTCATTGATAAATGATCCTCAGTTTTATAGCTCCTGTGCTCAATTGAGTGGGGTGATGTAGATGACAAACAGGAGTAGGGAGATGGGCAATCCTTGGGGGGTTCCTGACCTTTATAGCATGGTTGGTTTCTGTGGCCCCTAGTAGACCATTTGTAGGGTTCATTCACTCATGAAGGATGTTATCCAGCTTACTAGGTATTCCAGCACATTGCCTTCCTGGAGCCTGTTCTAGAGTTCTCTTTGCTCCATGTTGTCAAAGTTGTCAAAGGCTCCAGAGATGTCAAAGAAACCTGTAGTGACCTTGTATCCTGCTTTCTGTAGGTAATCCACCTTGTGGAACAACTGATTTGCCTCCCCTATTCCCCTTTGTGTGATTGCTCCATACTAGTATTTTGAGATCATTCCATTTTTGATAGCATGTTTGTATAGTCTGTTGTAGCCTACTTTCTCAACTATTCTTGACAACGTGTTCAGGAAAGCAATAACTCTGTAAGACTTGACTGGTCCATAGTCATCCTTGTGGGGTTTCAGTATGAGCACTCCCAATGACTCTGGGAGGTTGGTTAGATGGTATCCATATCCCAGTATTTCATTAACCAGGCCTTCCAGGATATGCAGGCATCCTTTTGCCACTTCTTTCCAGACTGGATATGGTATGGAATCTGGCCCTGGTGCAGTGTTCTTAGTTTTTGCAAGGACAATAGAGATTTCTTTGGCTGTTACTTCCAGCATATCATTAAATAGTTGTGGCTTCATTGGTGCCAGTTGAGGTTTCAGGGGGAAGAGCTATTTGACTAGGCAGGCCTCATATTGTACTGAGCTTTTGGCATCTATAAGCAGTTTGTGGTCTCTGGAAGTTCTGATTTGAAGGGCTTTGTAGTTCCACAGGTCTGAGTCAGAGGAGCTTTCGGCCCACGTATTGCAATGATGTTCTTTAGCTTGCTGGATTATCTGGAAGTACTTGTTTCATGGCATGTTATGCTCCACCTTTGTTGCATGTCCATGTTGGTACAGCCTGACTTATCGTTTGAAGACTTTCCATTCTGTAGAGAGGGCTAGGTTCTACCACAGTTTTGAGTACTTCATTACTTGCATCTTTGGAGCTGTATTATGGAGGACTTTCATCACCTTATGTATTTTATGATGGACCCATTCCTGGAAATCTCCTACTTCATCCCAGACCATTGGAATTCTATCCAGTTGGTCATATACCAGGTCCTTGTTATCTTTGCCAAAATGTGGGAATAAGTCCTACTTTCGGGTGAGCTTTTCTCTTTCTATGTCCTGTAGGTACATCTCCACTAAGACTGAGAAGTGGTCACTTCCTATGTCACAGCCTACTACCAGAGGGGTGAGCCTGTAGTACATTTTGGTGCTGGCAAAAATGAGGTCCAAGACTCCATCTTACCTTGTTGCCAGGTCATTTGTGGTCATTTCTCCTGGTATGTTTATGGAGACATGTCCTGTGTTCATAGCTTATTTGTTGAGGTGTTGCCCTTGGTCCAGTTCTTTTCATTTGTATGCCCTGAATGGGCTCCAGTCTAGGTGATGAGTGTTGAGGTCACCAAGTACTATCCTGTGATTGTTGTGGGCTTGGAATATATTATAGACCATTTCAGTCCACTCTGTGCCTTTGGGGTGAATATATGCTGCTATATAATATAAAGGTGAAGGGGTTTTCTTTGGATTTGAATTCCAGTGCAACAATATCTAGGTCTTGAAGCCTGTGTATAGGGAAAAAGGAAAAACAGTCCACTATCCACTTTTTAACATATGCCACTATTCTGTACTTCATCCTTCCTTTTCTTTTCTTTTGGGGAGTATTGTAACATATCCTTTCACTTTCATGGGGTTTCCTTAGTATATGTATAGGTGCTGTATGGCAATGATGTTGTTTGGTTGTTTTTGGTTTTGCATGGAGTTGATGAACAATCTGTTATTTCCTGTGCAGTTGAGTGTCACAAATTTGAGTGTTTTGGTGTGTCATAGGGAGCTTTTGGTCATCCCTGTGGTGTCCTCAAATGTTGCCACTTCTAATTATTATTTGTTTGTTGTTGTTCTTTGGTGATATGCTTAGCCCTGTGCTGCTGCACCATTGTTTGGAAGTCTTGGAATGCAGATTGTCAGGCTGGGCATGCTGGGAAGTTGGCTGCATTGTTCTCTGTACAGTTGATACACTTCACTATCATGCACACACAATATTTCCCTATTGTCTCCTCTAAGGTTTGGCACCCTGGGCATGGCAATTGTCCTGAGGCAACACAGACATGTGATGGTCATTGGTTTCATGGGCTTTGGTACAAATTGCACACATTTGTACTTGTTCTATGCATCCTACTCTTAGGTGTTCCAGCTGTCAGCATTTTGTGCCTTGGGTGTATGGGGTTGAATAGTGCAGTAATTCAGTTCACTGGCATCTGTTGTATAGCATAACTCCTTCTGGTTTTAACTTTTTGAGATCAGTGGGATGAACTTTAACTATTATGGAGTAGGAGGGTTTCTCCATACCATCTTTTGGTTTAACAATTCAGGTGCTGCTGATTTCTGCTTGGGCTGCTGTTAGGAGTTGTACGGCTACTTCCCAGTGCATCTGCCCTTCATCTACCGGTAGGACTGCTCTTGGAATGCCATGTATCATAATCCCTACCATGACAGGTGCAAATTTGAGCATTTCATATAGGGCATTCACAGCTTTCACTACCACTTCTCTGATGATGTTGGAGTACTGTTTGTAGTAACTGGAGGTGACATGTGGGGGGCAGTACATTGTTACTACCCTAATTTCATTGATGGTTACTGATTCCATAAGCGACTCTCTATGGGGGCATGGTACAGAGTAGTTAGAGCTCTTGGGAGATTAGGAATGGGAGTCTGGCTGCAATTGCATCACAGTCTGGGATATTCTGGGGTGTTGCTTTGGGGAGGTATATTCATCATTCCGCTCTTTGATAATGGCAGGGCAGTTTCTCTTTTACTTTTGTACCAGTTTTCTTTTTGGGCTTCACTATTGGTTCTGTCTTCCAGTTTGGTGGCTTTTGAGTTTGTTTGTTTGGATTTCTTTCCTTGGTTCTGGTTTTGCTGCAGTTGCTTGTCCCGGTTTTTGTTCACCATGGTTGTTGTAATTGCTGCTGTTACTGGTGCAAATGTTTTAGCATTTACTGTGGCTGCAGTTTGTTGGGCAGTCTGTTGGGTCCTCTCAGTTTTCTTTTCCAGTTGTTCCATTCAGCATGTAAGCACTAGGTTGGAGTTATGGAGGGATATGAGGAGTCATGACTGATTATCTATCTTGTTGCATAGGGCCATAAAAATGTTGGCAATGAACATGCTGAGCAGGGCCATTTTGGTCAGGGTTGCAGTGAGATCTGCTTGTTTGCTTAGCAAAATGATAAAGCCTTGGGTCCTTGCAGTGGTGCTAGTGAGCTATTCAAGTAATTCTAGTGGATTGGCATTGACCTGGCTTGGGTCCTAGGGTGGGGGGAGTGAGGTGGGGGCAGTTGTTTAGGTTTGCATAGGCTTTGTTGGAGTTGCATCTGCATCTGTCATTTCTTTGTCTTTCCCCTTAAACTTCTCATTCGTGATAAGGAAATCTCCATAACTGTTATAGTCTATCCCTGGAGCATCCTCATCCCATGATCCCTCTTTGTTTCCTTGATGGAAGGCTCGCTTTGGAGCCCATCAGGCTTGCAGGTGCAATGTGGTCATTCAAGAAGGGGTGGGGGAGGTGTGTTGACTGATGTTGGTAGGGTTGGGAAAGAGTAAATGTGCTATTTCTTGGATACCAAGCTGAGTTGGTGTGACATACATCTTTGAGGCTCTGCCTGGAATTTGCCAGCTTTGGGATGGGGGTATTTGGTAGGGGGCTGTGGAGTTTCTGGGTACTGAGTGCTAGGTGGAGGTGTTGGTTGGCATAGGTGCCTGGTCAGGTGTGGTAGGTTGCTGGGATGTAGACATGTTTGCGACTGTGTAAGCTAGGCTAGGTCTTGCACATTGTCACAATGTCTTCCTCTCACATTGTTTAGTGTTTTAGGCAATGACAGCACCAGAGCACACTATGGTGGTGATGCATGACCAGGAACCTATCAGTTCTTGTCCAGTTAAGGATAGTCCCCTCTGGAGCAAGCTCTATCTAGGCACCTATCTCTAGACAAAGAGGATATAAGGTATTCTTGGTCATTATCTTGCTTGGCAATTATCATGAGAAAAAGATGAAAAAAGGAGTTGTAAGAAAGCAGTGAAATATAGGGTGGGGTTGGAGATTCTGAGAAGGCTGAACTAAAGACAGAAGAGGGGGGGAAGGGAAGTCACCTTTATTTTATCTTTACAATACTGATGGGCTTGTCTAAAAGAACCTCCTTATGCAGCTATTCTTAGCTATGAAGGAGGTAAAAAGACAGCTGACTTTAAGGTCAGTATTGCAAAGGTCTACAAGACAAAATACACATTGTTCCTGAATCCTCCTTGCTTACATAGAATAAACTAAGGAAGAAAGAGGGCAGAGAGTAAAAAGTCCTCCTTGCTTACATGGAATAAACTAAAGAAGAAAGAGGGCAGAGAGTAAAAAGGGTGGTGGGGAGAGGAAAAAACCAGAAAAAGAAATGTGACTGGTGGAAAACCCAGCAACCCAGTATGTAAAACCAGCAGAAAGATGTAAGTGAAAAACAAAAGAAAAGACCACAGAACCTCTTTCCCATCTCCAGCAAATTGAACCTTACAACAACTAGAAGGGATCGAGAGAAAAGCAGACAACACTAACTAAAGAGAAAAGAAAGAGAAAAGACCAAGGAGATAACCTAACATGAAGCTAAACACATGAGAAACTTACACCAAGGGAACAACACAAACAGAAAAGAAATGAAATACTGAGGGGCCCTAATTCTCCATTCCCTCTTCCATCACACCATGTAGGTTCTTCACTCGCTTGTTGTTATCACCTAAGGCCTTTATGTAAACAGGGCAGAGTGGATTGGTGGCAGGGTTGGCAGCATTGCAATTGGCACACTTGAGTACTGAATGATCACATTGTTGCCCTATGCATTTACACTCTGTGTTACCACAGTAGTATTCAAAGATGGCATAAGGTCCAGCACAGAGGCAACAGCAAGGGGCAATGGTGCACTTCAGTTGGTAGTGGCCAAAGTGACAACAGCAGGAACACTGAGTTGCCTCTGAGAAGAAAATGTAGGGGTTAGTCTAGCAATTCTTATTGTGAATGGTCAGCCCTTGCAAGATTGAACTGAAGAGAGAAGGGGGCAGTAGAATTCATTTTATTTTATCTTTATTGCCCCAAAAAGGTCATTTAAAAGAACCTCCTTATGCAACCATTCTTAGCTATGAAGGAGGTAAAAAGACAGCTGACTTAAGGTCAGTATCGCAAGTTCTATGCAAAGATAAAATATGTGTAGTTTCCCAATTCCTCCTCGCTTACACACAATAAAGAAGATACAGGGCAGAGAGTAGAAAGCAGTGGGAGAAGATAAATCTAGAAAAGAAATGTGACTGGTGGAAAAACCCAAAAACCCAGTGTATAGAACCAGCAGGAAAAACTTAAGTGAGAAAAAAAAAGAAAAGCCTAGAGAACCCCTTTCCCATCTCCAGCAAGGCAAACCTTACAACAACTGGAAGGGATTGGGGGAAGAGCCAATAACACTAACCAAAGATAAAGGAAACAGAATAGGACAAAGGAGAAAACTCAACACAAAGCTAAACACACCAGATGCTTTACACCAAGGGAACAACCAAAGTAGAAAAGAAATGAAACACTGAGGGGCCCTAAGTCTCTATTCCCTCTTTCATTACAGTACACAGGTTACTAAGTTTTACATCCTCAATCCTCTAGCAGGGCATTCACACTTAATTAAAAGCAAAGACATAGCCAGTAAGAAGATGGCAAAGAAATCCTCCACTTAAACCTGTGTGCTAAATTGTAATAAGGCAGAGAAAGGTCAGGGAAAAAACACAAAAAGAAAAAGAGAAGAAAGAAACAGAAAAAGCAAAAGAAAAAGAAGCCCTCCACCTGTCTGTTTATAGCTACTCTGTAAAGCAAAGAAAAAGTCTACTATTTCCTCCTCTTTACTATCACTACCTTGGGGGGGGGAGCTCTGGGGGTTTTCCAAGTCCAAGTTGTACTAACTTTTCCCAGGTTTCATAATCCTTATATATTAGGTCATGGGTGCTCTTCTTTCTGACCTTCCTCAGGTTTTTGGTCATCTGGCAATTGTGGAGGTAGTGTTTGATTAACTGTTTCTGTCTGCAGATGCAGATGTTTTGTTCCTTGAAGAAGACAGGCATGTTTGGTACATATGCTTGACCAGTCCTGAACTGGAAGCCTCTTGCTGCACTTTATTTGTTGAGGAAGAGGTAGGGGTCATTTTTGTCTATTTTCATGTTGGTGACATCTTTGAAGTTTTTCTATAGTCATTCCTTCACTTTCTGTTAGATGGAGGACCTGGTTATTTCTCACTTGACCTCTGGTTTTGGGGGTGACAGGATTTTTGACTGTTGTTTGACAAGTTCATCTGCTCTCTCATTGCCTTGGATGGATACCTTCATGCCTTGGGGACCATTCAATCATAACATGAACTCCTCTGGATTTGAGGTCCTTGTTGACTTCGAAAATTTCTTTGCCTGTGTACTGCATTAGTGCTGGGTATAGGCTGTAGGCTGCCTAGATTGCTTCTTGGTTGTCAGAGAAGATTGTTGCCATTGTTATTTTTTGGTCATGTTTATTGATTGTGTTGACATCCTTAAAGGCCAATCATATTCCTTCCAGTTCCCTGTTGAAGACTTGTACTCTGGTTCCAAGTCCTTTGCCTATGGTCTTGATTTCTTGGTGCTTGTAGTAAATGGCTAGGGCAAACCCTACCTGGTTTTTGTCTGTGATTTTGGATGTATCTGTATAGATCACAACTGCTGGCTCTGGGAAGGAGCAGGGGAAGGTTTTGAGGGGTTTCAAACTTGTCTTTGAAAGGGTTCTGCTTCTAGTCTTCCTTCTGCTAATATCAGCCATAGCCTAGTTAAGGGG
>JABYPW010000982.1:0-18790 GCA_016880775.1 Phymatotrichopsis omnivora
CTTTTTACACTCTTCTTTTATCACTTCTATCGGTGTTAATACTTCACAGCGAAAAACAATGACCTTGAATACCTTAGCCTCATTGTCTAGGGGATATATGCTCAGATATAGCTTCCTCCATAGGGGACTATCCTTACCTAGACAAGAACTGATAGGTTCCTGGTTGTGCATCACCACCATAGTGTGCTCTGGTCCCATTATAGCCTAGAAATCAATCCCAAGTATGGGAGACATCATGATAATGTGTAAGACCTAGCCTTACTTACACGGTCGTAAACATGTCTATATTATAAGAGCCAGTCACCCCCGAAAGGGCCCCCACACCCACCAACACCTCTACCCATTACACTATACCCATAAACTCTGCACAGCTGTATCAGATCCCAATTGCATACGAATGGTAAATTGAATGCCGTATGCAGATTCCCCTAACCCAACTAGCCCAAAGCCTAGTCGCTTAACCCATTTTTAGAAACCTGGTAAATATTAGTCAGCATACCTCCCCTATGCCATTGAGGACCACCACCCTACACCCACTAGCCACCCTGGCCCCAGAAGCTGTATTCCATGGCAGAGATATTGGATCCTGGGATGAGGATGCCCTGGGAGCAGAATACACCAGTGATGGAGACTTTCTCACCATGCACAAATAGTACAAGGGCAAGGACAAAGAAATGATCGATGTAAACGCCATGCCCAGAAAGCTAAAGCAGAGAGACCAGGCACCTGGATCCTCGCAGAGTCCTTGCCCTAGCTAAATTACTAAAAATCTACTAGAGGCACTGGAAGAGCTCACCAGCTCTACAACTAGGACAGAAGTATTTATGCAGCTGTTAAGCGAGCAGCAAGGCCTTACAGGAGAATCCACGAAGACAGCACTCCTTGGAATATTCATTACTGATATGGCCACTGCCTTATGCAATAAAATTTACAATTAGTCCAGGTTCCTCATTAACCTACAAGATGCTAATTTCAAGCTTGGAAGACAATTCGAAGAACTGGAGAAAAGAACTAAACAAACTCAACAAGCTGCCCAGACTACAGCTGCTAAGGTCTAGTCAAGAACATATGCACAAATTGCTCAGGACTATAAGTAAAAAAATAACCAACCAATGGACTAAGGAAAAAGCTAAGAACAGAATAAAGGGAAAAAAGGAAAAAACCAATAGTAAGGAACAAAGCTGGACAACCTGCCCACCAATCCAGAAAAGAACAAGGAAAGCAATATGGAAAACCAACAGAAACTCCCCAGAAAACACCAGTGTATAGAGCGCTGAATGTACCTCCCAAAGAAAGAACCAGGAGAAATCAAAGATCGTGCTATCCTAGCTGAAAGGCTTACATACCAGCTCATGATAAAGCTAAGAGATAAAGCAGCACTATCCTCCAAGGATGCAATGCTCGAAGCGATCACTATCAATGAAATAGGCACTGTAATGATGTATACCCTGCCACACCTTACCGCCGACTTCTACAAGCCATATTTAATAATCATACAACATGCAGTAAGTGGAATTCTCACAACCCAATTTGAGATGCTCAAGTTCACACTGGTTACAGCAGGTATAATGATCCATGGAATCCTGAGATTTGCCTTGCCTCTACTAGGAACTGACCTCTACGAAGAAGTATCAGGATAGATCATGGCTACAACTGTGGTCCAAATTATGAGCACAATAATAGTTAGACTGAAAGAGAGACAGGAAAAACTATACTACTCTATTATTGTCAAAGCCCACCCATCAGAAATCAGGAAAATTCACATGACCCAAGGGACCCTATTATATACCTAAAGAAGAAAGACAAAATTGCTTTACTCATTCACTCCATACACACAATGCAATAAGTGCTGGAGGTTATGGCACCTGAGGACAGCATGCCAAGAGCTATTCCAAATGTGTGCCATCTGCGCACAGGTACACAAGACCAAAAACCACCCTCACACATGCGATACTCAGAAATACTCGATGCTATGCCCAGGATGACCAGAAAGGGAGCACAAACTTTGACATTATTGTGCAAGAGAAGTAGTGAAATGCATCAATTGCCAAAAGAACTATGCCACAACTTAACCTGATTGCCTGGCATGAAAGGAGAAATTCTAACAGTTTCAGGAGATGATCCAAAAGTGCAGGTTGGAATGTCTCCAATAAGAAGCAGAACACAATGAATAAGATGTCAATGTAGTGCAACACCAAAGGGATGACCAAAAGCATCCCATGAACAACATAATCCCTCAGACTGGTAACACTCAACTACACAGGAATTAATCGAGTGTTCACTAACTACATGCAAAACCAGAAAACCCAGCACAAATAATAGCCATTCAGTACCCATACCTAAACTAAGTAAACCCAATGAGAGCAAAAGGATATGAGACGGTAGTACTATAAAGGAAAAGAGAAGGATGAATCAAGTAAATAACAGTGGTTTATGTACAAAAGTGGATAGTAGAGCATTTTTCTTCCTTTCCGATACCCAGGATTCAGGACCTATGTGTAGTGGTACTGAGTTTCAAGTCCAAGGATTTTCCTTTCTCTTTTTCCTTGTTTATAATATACCTATACCTGAAGGGCACAGAATGAACAGAATTAATAACACAGATATTCCAGAAGCACATAGGCCACAGGATAATACTAGGAGACTTTAATACATACTACCTGGACTGGAGCCCATTCAGCATATACACATGGCATGAACTACACTATGGACAGCAACTACTAGAAAGGGCAACTAGCACTGGACATGTATGTATCAATATCTCCAGAGAGGTCACCCAGAGAGACCCAAGAGGAAACCAAGACAGAGTCATAGACCTGATCTTCGCAAGTACGAACACCTCTAGGTGACTGACATAACCAGAGGTTAGGAGCGATGTAGGAAGTGATCACCTCCCAGTAGCAATCGAGCTGCACCTACAAGATGCCGAGCAAGAAAGACTAACACCAAACTGGTCACTGTTTCCAGCGTATGATAAAGATAAAGTTGACCAGGTATACTACCAACTGGAAGGAATCATTATGGAGTGGGACCGACAAGGAGAATTCCAGCACTGGATACAAAAGACAGTACACCAGATTACAAAAACAATATGATACGGTACCAAAGAAAAACATCATGAAATATTCCAAGCTATGGTGGAATATGGAAATTACCATAGAAAGAAAAATCTTGAAACAAGAAGCCAGGAAGTACAAACATGGATAGACCACCAGAGAAAACTGGAACATGGCAAGAAACAAGTACTTCCAGATGATCCAAGCCACAAAAGACTGACACTGGAACCAGTGGGTTGAAAATGCTAGTGACCAAGACCTCTGGAATTATAAGTCCATATGAATGCGAACCTCACAAGATAATAAACTTGTGATTGCAGCTGGAAACGCTATGCAATATAAAGTGCAAATAATCAAACAACTCTTCCCTCCCAAGCTGCAGCTAGATAAACCAAAGCTATCCTAGCACTTGGATATGCTAGAAGTGACAGAGATGGAAATCCAGGAAGCCCTCCATAAAACTAGGAACATGGCCCCAGAAAGGGATGTAATACCATACCTGGTCTGGAAACAGGTTGCGAAAGGAGCACTGCACATCCTAAAAGGAATCATCAACAAGATCTTAGGCCATAGATACCACCTGGATAACCTAAAGGAAGCTCTCGGAGTACTCATACCCAAACTGTAAAAGAAGACTATGGACTAATTAAGTTGTACCAAGTTATAGCACTCCTCATCACACTCTCCAAAATAGTTGAGAAAGTAGTGTAAGACAAATTATATGAGCAAGCTATAAAAAATAACATTATTTCATCATACTAGTATGGAGCTATCAAGCAGAGAGGCACTGCAGATACGGCAAACTAACTCTTCCATGAGGTAGATTACCTCCAGAAAGCAGGATTCAAAGTAAGCATGTGCTTCTTCAACATCACTGGAGCATTCGACAATATAGAGTAAGCAGAACTTAGGAAAAGACTAGAAGAAGGGAATACCCCAGTGTATCTCACAAACTGGATCCTCTTATTCATGAGCAATAGGTCCATGCAAATGGTCTTCCTATGAGTGACATAAACCCTGCATCGCATCCAGTCTGGAACACTATAAGGATCACCAATCTCCCCCCTACTCTTCGTTATATATGTCACCCCCCTGTACAGAGGCAGTGAACCCCAGAACAAAGGCTTATTTATCGATGACTTTACAGTCACTGTGTAGTTAAGGAATAGATAACATAATAGCAATAAAATTTGAGATGAATACTAAAAGCTCGAGCAAAAAGCAACACCTATGAAAATAAAGTTCTCTGCCCCTAAAACTGACTTCATACATTGGGAAATGCACAACAAAAAAACCATAGATGATGAAAACCAGCTAATAGAAATAGGCGATGCAACAATAATGCCCAAAAAAGTGGCAAGGTATATAGGATATTTCGCGTCCACCAAATGAACCCCACATACCAACTATGAGATCGGTATAGCGCATGCTATGGAACAGTTCACCCTTATCAGCAAAGACAATACCAGGCACAAAGATCTCAACTGGCATAACCGGAGATGGCTTGTAATAGTAATGCTGATACTGCTAATAACGTACAGTGAAACAGTCTTTGAACCAGACCGAACAACCATTAAACTTCTCACTAATTACTTCTACAGAATAGCCAAATAGATACGGGACACCTCCTCACCATAAATACGTACCAGGTCCTAGCACAACCAAAGATTCCCGCTAAGAAGTGTAGATTTAGTATCTTTAGGAAAGATATGTCCTAAGAGTATCGACCACTACAGACCCAGAACATCTGATCACATCAGTACTGCTAGACACATACCCAATCCTGAGGCCACCAAACTCTAGCAGCATACATCGGAGTCTCACAAGGAAGAAAACTGTGGAAGGAAAATGAATGGGACTGTAGATTTAGAAGTGGAACGCTCTAAACATACAGACCTGGAAGTTCACTGCCGGTCCACATCGACAAAATCCTAAGGAGCATCATACCGTACCTTGAAACTGGAACACGATTTCATGGATTCGTGAAGGCCGATGAACAAACCCCATCCCTATCCTGTGCTGAAAAGCTAGAGACTAGAATAAAACAAAAGGTAATCGAATAGTGGAGTGCGATGACCAAGGAGTGATCTAAAGATGACAAAGAAATCGCCATAGGCAAAAACCAGATCTTTAAACTGCTAATCGAAATTGCAAGCTGAATCTTCCAGATGAGGTCTCAGTGATTACGCCTTTCCATGAACACCTCCTGGGGATACAAGGATAACCTATGCATGTACTGTCACTAGTACTATGAAACCATATAGCATGCAATCTTAGAATGCCTGGCAAGAATGGCGGTTTGCGAAAAATACATCCCTAGACCTTGGGACCTGGAGGCCATGTTCCGGTCGGAGGAAGAAACGAAACAAATAGCGACATACATCTCAAAAACAAAGACTAGGATACCAATAAGGACCCATACATATGAGTACCATGTGGTCATACCTGTTTGTTCTGTGCATAGTAGATGCCCATCGTGTACCCCCTCCCCTGCACTGCCCAGCATGTGTTCTACATGTAGACCATATAGGAATTTTCTAAATTAGAAACCTTTTACAGAGGTAGCTCCAGCTGATGGATCAGCAACTCCCCCCTCTACTTTCTTTAGTCCCTCTTGTAGTTAGTCTGATGTTTCTGATTTCCTTGCAGAGGATGTTGCCCCATGATATAGTGATTTGTATTTGACTTTGTGAACTCTTTTCCACTTGTGTTAGTTTGTTTGTGCACTACTTTTCTTAGGAGGAGATGTTTTCTTATTACTTCATAGCTTTACATAGCCATACAATGATGTTCTGTTAGATGGTCACTTACATGACTTTCAGAATTAAAATGAATTACCACCTGGTCGCTTCTGTGTTTGGGTTCAAATCCCACTCACCTCATTCCATACCATGAATTTGGATTTGGTCATGGGTTTTATAGCATAACTGAGTTTTTCCTGACCATGCAAGGTTACATAATTACTGGTTCATTCCTTGTAAGTGACTACAACCAATGACCTCAATGGCCGTATGAAGGGTTACCCTGACAGCGCTTAGCGATATATCACTCTATCTCTTAGTTAGGCCATTCAATTAAGTTCGCAAATAGTGCCGCTCTGCTAGAGATTGTGACTAATGGAAGAAGAGTATAGTCGCTTCTGTATTCTTTGCTTCCTTCTCTCTTCAGTCTACTAGATAGCTATGAGCCTTAAGAATATATTTGTTCTTACTCTTGAACTTTGCTTCTCTCTTCTCTCCAAATGTAGGAAAGTGTATTTGTGGATCCAGACTTAGAACAGTTAAGATATCTGAGTTTACTCAGTAATACTTTCTTTGTTGAGTGGTACTTGCACTTTACCAAGCTTTACCAACCTCAAAGACACCTCCTGTAACACTATATTGTTAAGTCATAGCTACCGAGGATACCCATATGCAAGACTTTACCAACACTCTTGCCCTCTATAATGGCAAAACTCTTATCAACCTAGGCCATGTGCCTTTAGTTACCATACAATCAGGTAAAAAACTCCTTGTAACATCTGTTGAACTCCACGAAGTAGGATAGAAGTTCATAGATAAGCATTAAATATCCATCATCAATAACTTCATTGAACTCGACAATGCCTTCCTCCAAGTCTGGGACTTCATTAGAGATGAGGTGTACTAGGAGATCAAAGCACAGCTCCTGGAGGACTTCCAGTAACAGAAGGAGGAGATATAGGAATCCTCTTTTCCACCATCATGATGTACAAACAGATGGGGAAAAGACTCCCTCCTAGCCTGGTATCCTTTCCACCAAGGGTGACAAATAGCCTCTTGAGGGCTGTTAACCTCCTGAAAGAACAGAAGGAGGAAAATGCTTTTTAGGCTACCAAGATCCGTGAACAAATTGAGCTAGAATACTCCTATCATATGGGCTAGCTCCAAAATGAAGTGGACAGCCTGAAGAGGGAACTGCAGGTCGTAAGACTAGCTGCTTAGCCTAAGGAGGACACCTAACTCTTAGTGGAATTCTAAATTGACATCAACTAGTTGAAGGATCCAAATACATCCCTTTACACTGATTACTTCAACCTTAGAAACCAGCTCTAGTTTACCTAAAAGGAGCTGAAGGTTAGAGGCAAAGCAACTCAGTCAATCACTACCCTCACCAAGCAGATTGAGGAGTTAAAGGCTGAGCTTGTAGAAGCAAAGGAGGATACCACCCATTATCACACCCTCTACAAGCAATACAAGAGGCCTGTTAATTCTGTGCTATCCCCTATACACTCAGCAAGGTAGAAAACGGTCTACCTGGATGACTACCCATTGTCTCTAACTGTCCCAGATACTAAACCTTCCTACCCTTTATACAAAGGGAGTAGAGGGTTCCCTGACTTTGCTAAGGTTGGGGAATCTGGACCCTCACAGTGGAAGAAGTCAACCACAGCCTCGCTGCGGCCTTCACCATTAACAGCAATACCTCAGGGGGAAAAACCCCTCACTAAGAAGGATGTCGAGGAGATTTTAAGGGAGGCCTTGGCAAACATAGCCCCTCTGTAACCTCCGGCACCTCTTAGGTATAAGGCACTAATACCACCACCACCCCAGCAGCCATAGCAGCAAACCTTCAAGGCGCCCAAACCACCCAAACCTGACAAGTTCACTGGCAAGGTAGATGACATTTTCAAATTCCAACTATAGTTAGAAACCTACTTTGCCCTGCAACAGCATACCTTCCCCACTAACATGGTTAAGATCCAGTTCTCCTCAACATTACTGACTGGGTCTGCCCTCAGCTGTTGGAGGATAAACTATGCCTAGTGGACCAACCCCACAGCTAGGTAGGAAGACTACCTGGAAGCTATCGGGACTAACTTTGGAGCCTACAACCTTCAACTAAGCTATATTAACAAGCTGATGAAGGCGAAGTATATAGGCTTAATCCTAGAGTTTATCACTAACATGAGAACTCTCAACACCATATGCTTGTACAATGAGGTATACCTTAAGGACTGGATAAACCAGGGTCTCCACCTGAAGCCCCATGAAGCCATGGCAATGATCTACTCCTAGCAATATCAGACTACTCAGGAGTGGTTCGACTAGGTTATCATAGTCAGTCAACAAATAGAGGAAGCTGCCAAAGCCTTCGGGAAAAACCTATAGCCTTCACAGACAGAGAACTCCTCAGCCCTGAAACCTAAAAAGAATGGTAAGAGTGTGAAAGGGAAGGAGAAGGCTGAGAAATCTGACAAAGCCAACTATGACTCCAAGCCAGGCCCTACTAAGCTCCCCTACCTCTTGGGAGTAGACCTAAAGTAGGCCAAGGAAAACAATGCCTACCAAAAATGTGCCAGAACTGGGTATAAGGCCAGCAATTGTTTTGCCAACAAAAAGGCATATGTCCCCTCGACCAAGTAACACTCGACTAAATAGAAGAGGGATGACGAGGAGAAGTCTGCAACCTCCAAGAAAGTAAAGACTAAAGCCACAGGTGGGGTAGTAGAACTCCCAGACACTTGGGTAGATGGTGATGACATTCTGATGGTTTCAAGAGCCATAAGTCGACGACCCATTTCCTTTGTTGTTTCCTTTATTGAAGAAGCGACTTGGAAAGGATATACCTCAGCAAAGAATTCATTACTATTTGGAGCCAGTGTTCAAGAGATTTTCTTAGCCCTTGTTCTTGGTAGGTGGGCTACTGGTTAAGTGGCTTGAACTCTTAGTGATGATTGATAATCTCATGATTCATGACTCATGATACCCATGATGCACAAATTCCCTTTGTTCTAAACTGTACAAGTATCTTCATAGATCTTAGTACGTAATGTCTAATGCTTAATGTTTGGTCTTTTCTTTCTTCTTTACCTACCTCAGGATGGCCTTAAGGTTAAAATACGCAGGTCATATAGCAGTGCTGACATTTTTTTTTTTTCATCTATATAATACGAAACAATTGTCTTCCTCACACTGCATCAAACTTACTTCACAGGTACTGCGATATCTAGCCCTGATGTTCCCAGGAGAGATCAGGGATCCTATTTGCAGAACACCATGATGACCATCGCTTCAAAAACTGAAGGCCCTGCACAGGGGAAATATATCACAGTGCTAGTGACACTATGCTGGTGCACCTCTGTCAACCATGAAATTGTCACCCACTCAGTCACCGCCACTGCTAAACTCGACAACGGTGCTACAGGAGCTCTTATCTCAGATAGACTCCTAGTTCCCAAACCCAAGTAACAGGTACCTGTAAATGTCTATGCATATAATAGGACCTGCAAGTAAGAATAGTATTATACGCTGAAGATTCAGATGCAAATCCAAAATCATAAGGAAAACATCGACTTCGACATAGGACCGATACCTCCCGATGTCAACATTTATCTTCCTATGAAGTGGTTTCAAGATTATAACCTCACAGTAAATTACGACAATGTAGAGTCAGTAGGTTTCTACTCTGACAAGTGCAAACATCACCTTGTCAAACCCCAGGTCTCCATGGCATCAGCTTGAGAGATCTTGCAAGATGATGACTTCCACACCAACATGGCAGTTGAGGGTGGAGGTTTACTTAGGTAGGTTGACATACCCATCAGTCCAATAGAGACACTAAAATGGTGCTCTGCCATGGCAAGGCTGCCCTTGGAAGATACTAAGGAACTCTTCCTACAATCCTTGTCCGTCAGCACTTTAGACCAACACAAGTGGGAACAAGTCTTCCCCAAGGTCTTCTCAGAGCAGATAGCATCTCAACTGCTCCCTCACTGAGAATGGGACATGAAGCTACTGATGAAAGAAGGGGCCCAATCCCTCTAGGGACTGATCTACAAACTCTCAGAAATGGAACTAAAAGTCCTGCAAGAATACATTACCACCATGCTCAAGGAATGCAAAATAAGACTTTCCAAGTCCATAGCTGGCACTCCTATCCTCTTCATCAAGCAAGCTGACAGATGCCTCTACCTCTGCATCTACTACAGAGGACTCAACAAAGTCCTTATCTAGAACCGATACCCTCTCCCCCTTATGGGCAAGCTTCGTGATATAATAGGTAAAGCTAAAATCTTTACCAAGCTCGACCTCAAAAATAGCTACAACCTCATTCAGATAGCCAAAGGAGATGAGTGCAAAACTGCCTTCCATACCTGTTATAGGCAGTTCAAATATCTAGTCATACCTTTTAGTCTTTGCAATACCCTAGCTGTCTTTCAAGAAATGATGAACACCATCCTCCGTAATGTTCTCGATGTCAGTGTCATAGTCTTTCAAGACGACATTCTTATATATGTAGAAACCCAGGAAGAACATGACCCCCTGGTTTACGAAGTACTCTCATGGCTAGACAGACACTAGTTGGCCCTAAAACCTTCTAAGTGCTATGGGGCAGTGGACAGGGTCAAATTCCTAAGGTTTATCATATCAGCTCAGGGGATTGAAATGGCAAAAGACAAAATCGAAATGGTTTTGGAATGGTCAACTCCAAAAATGGTCACTGATATCAGGTCCTTTCTTGGCTTTGTGAACTTCTATCTGGTTTTTATCAAAAACTTATCGAAACTCACCGCCCCTCTTATAGACCTTACCAAGACTAATACACTATAGAAATAGGGAAAGGCTCAAGATGATGCCTTCACTGACCTCAAGCAATGCTTCACCTCTGCACCCATTCTCTTGCATTATGACTCCAGCATTCCTCTCCTTACAGAAACTGATGTGAGCAACTTTGCCATAGGTGGGGTTCTCTCCCATCAGTTCCCAGACAGCTCCTTGCATCCTATTGCCTACTTCTTGTGCAAGATACTACCCCCAGAATGAAACTATGAAATCTATGACAAGGAAATGCTAGGGGTTTATACTTGTCTATACAAGGAGTGGAGGTACTGGTATAAAGGTTCCCTTAATCCTATCTTGGTATTGACTGACCATAAAAATCTGGAGTATTATACCACAACCATAGTTTTGTTGCATAGCCAGGTAAGGTGGATGGAGAAATTGGGGACCATTAATTACAAAATAATATACAGGCCAGGAACTAAGAACACTAAGGCCGATGCACTATCTAGATGTGGAGACCACATCCCTATAGAGGGGGTACCAGAGTGTGAACTCCTTTTCCTTAAACTAGGATAATACATTATTACATCTGAAATGGTCACCCTGAACATTCACCCCAAGTTTATTGAGGACCTTCCACACGCTCTGGTCTCTGAGAGGAACTTATCAACAAGCTACTATCAGGCTATAAAATCACTGATGGTATGCTCCTCTATAATAACCTGTAGTATGTCCCCTTGTACCTCTACACCTCAGTCCTGAAGACATGGTATGATCACCCAATGGCTGGCCATCTAGGCTGTGACAGGCTGTACGAGGTAATTACATAGGATTTTTATTAGCCCACACTCAGAAAAGATATAGCTGAATACGTTATAGCATACCATACTTGTCAAATGAACAAGACCCAATGATATAAGGCTTATGGCTAACTTTTACCCCTAGAGCTCCCACATAGGCCCTTAGAAAGCATCTCCATAGACTTCATTACTGAACTTCCTCCCTCAGATGGCCACATACAAATTTGGGTTATAGTGGACCAATTCTCGAAAATGCTGCACTTTATCCCTCTCAGCACAAATACCACATCCAAGAATTTGGTAAACACCTTTATTAAAGAGATCTAGAAGTACCATATAATCCCACCCAACATAGTTTCTGACTAAGACCTGAAATTCCAAGCTTGGTGGAAGGAAACCATGACTGCCCTTGGTGTGAAACTATCACTATCAATACCAGCGCACCCCCAAATGGATGGCCAGATAGAAAGACTTAACTAAATCCTCGAGGCATACCTCTGGAACTATGTTACGTATGACCAAACCAACTGGGCAAGTCTCCTGCCTTTCGTGGAGTTTGCTTATAACAACTCAATCTCCTCCACCATAAACCAGTTACCCTTTTTCACCAATTACGGTTATCACCCTTCACCGGATACGGGATCTACGATCAAAACCTTTGAAGGATCCTAGGAGCTGGAACACCACTGGAAAGACATCCGTGCCCACTTGCTTACCATCCAACAGTGAGTAGTTAAGTAGTACAATGCTAAGTACTTAGCGTTCCCAGATCAAACCCATAGATCCCTGTCCTCTTAAAGAAGGATAATCTCCTGAACCTCAAACCTTCGAAAAAGCTTGACGCCAAGTTTACCAGCTGCTTTGAAGTCATCTCCAAAGTAGGACCCAGGGCATACAAATTAAAGCTTCCCTTCAACTAGAAAATCTACCCAGTTTTCTATGTCTCCTAACTCAAACCCTATAAGTCATCTCCACAATATCCAGCACCAACTAAACTAGCCCTGGAAATTGACAATAGGGAAGAGGCCTATTTTGTTGAAGGAATATCAAAGGCCAATTTCAACTAGCAATGGAAACAGATGGAGTACTATATTCTTTGGGAAGCATACCTGTAAAACCAAGGCACCAGAGGACCATTAGACAACCTCTTGGTGAATGGAGAACCGATTGATGCATTCATTAAGTTCCAACAAGACCAACCCTATACCAAAGAGAATGCCAAGAGACCTAAGGAGGATGGGTCAAGGAAAAAGTGGAGAAGGATATAGATAGGCAAGTCCTATTTATCCTTCATATGAGAAGCTGACGGTCATAGTCACATAGACTTAAACCGCTTTATTGCCAAGGGATAGGACATTCACTCACAGTATTAGGGAAGGATCTGATAACCAGTTGCAGCTAGTCTCTCATCAGGATATTGGTTGAACAAAATACAACAAGCTAATAGTCTTATGTGTGTGAGGGTACGCACCTTTAGGAGGGGTGTAGTGTTACAGCCATGGTACCAAGGCCTATGCACAATAATAGGTTATGTTAGATGAGCAACTTCCAGTGAGTATATCCTATCCTCTCATGTTTAAGGACTATGTGACGATAGGATATGCCTCCGGATGAGTCATATATAGTTCCTGTATCAAGATGAGTCAGGATCTGACTAATCTGTCATCCTCTAATATGCATACCTCATATGATTGCACTAACTTGAGTAACTCCCTTGACTTAGTCACTTGCAGTTAGTATGACTTAAGCTGATCGAGGCAGCATTGCATGATGATAATCTACCCAAGATTGGCGATCTGAGCTCAGACCATAACGCTGATCATTTCTGTTATGACTTCTAGGAATGTTAAGATCGTGTTAGATGATATTAGAATAAGTCATGGAGGTTCATAGGGTTTCTTTCAGGTTCTATTTCTTATATAATCTCTTATATTATTGAGGACTCATTTCTTTGGTCGGAAGGGTATTTCAGGACAGGTTGTTAGTCACTTCTGTGTTATCCGAGGGAGGACAAGATAAGTCACTTCTGTGTTGGGGAGTGAGGATGGTCTAGTGGTATGCCTGTCCTGGTGTCGTTGTATAGTAATGTGCAATGTCATAGGTTCAAATCCTACTCACCTCATTCCATACCACGAATTTCTGGTTGGTTATAGGTTTTGTAGCATAAGCGAGTTTTCCATAACCGTACAAGGTTGCCTTATTACTGGTTCTGTCCTTGTAAATAAATGTGACCAATGACCTCAATGGCTATATTAAGGGTTACCCTGATGGCGCTTAGTGATGTATTACTCTATCTCTTAATTAGGCCATTTGATTAAGTTCGCAAATAGTGCCGCTCCACTAGAGATTATGACTGATGGAAGAAGAGTATAGTTGCTTCTGTGTTGGGGTGAGGATGGTCTACTAGTATGGCTATCCTGGTGTTGTTGTGCAGTAATGTATAATGTCTTAGGTTTAAATCCTGCTCGCCTCATTCTATACCATGAATTTCCTGTTGGTTATGGGTTTTGTAGCATACACGAGTTTTCCCTGACTGTGCAATGTTACCTAATTACTCCTTCAATCCTTGTAACTGAATACGACTGATGACCACAATGGCCTTATAAAGAGTTACCCTGATAGCGCTCAGTTATGTATCACTCCATCTCTTATTTATGCCATCCGATTAAGTTCACACAAAGCCATCCGCTAGAGAGTGTGACTGAAGGAAAAGTGTATAGTCACTTCTGTGTTCTTTCCTCCCTTCTCTCTTCAGTCTACTAGACAGCTACAAGCCTTAAGAATATATTCGTTCTTACTCTCGAACTTTGCTTCTCTCTTCTCTCTGAACATAGGAAAGTGTATTTGTGGATCCAGACTTAGAACAGTTAAGATATCTGAGATTACTCAGTAATACTTTCTTTATTGAGTGGCACTTGCACTTTACCGAGCTTTACCAACCTGGAAGACACCTCCTGTAACATCATCCCCCTCTTTCCAAGAGTTAGGAATATCTATTACCTGACTTGTCTATTCCTTTCCCTTGCTCTTCTTAGATGTACCGGAACTCTTATCCTCTTCTAGCTCAGGGGAAGATTTTTACTTAGCTGCCCTTTTTGTATTCAGCTAGGGAATAGTGCTCTCAGGCTTTACAAAGCATTCTTCTATTTTATACGATTTGTAGAGGCACTTCTAACTGCCTGAATTCTTCTTAGCCTACTCCAGTTCTTTCCTGGCAGTATAGGGGAGCTTAGTCTTCTGGTAAATCCTAGATTATCATTTTTCTTTTTGCTCAGGTTTTCAGTGAACAGGTTGGTTAGGCTTTGTGTAAGGTTACTGGCCCTTTTAGACCTCAGCAATCCCTGCATTGACATTCTCCATGGCTAGACCTACATGAATAAGATTGGATTCCTATTTAGCAGGAGAGAAATCCTAGCATTGTAGGGCCATAGCTTATCTTAGTTCCTTCTGGAGGCCCATTGCCAACTATTTGACAAATATGTCCGGGGGATAGATCACCCTCTAGTTCAGTGTTCTCATTTAACTGATATATTTCAGGATACCCTTGGTCTGTCTAGCATTGACCATATCCATTATAGCTGCAGGTTTCAAGAGTTACAGGCCAAAATGATCTTTCATGGCTTCCTTAAAGTTATACTATATTAGCATCAGATGAGTCCACATTCGATAGGTCAATTCCCACTATACCATTGCTTAGCTGGTGAAGAAGGTTAAGCCAAAATTCACCTTGACCCAATCCTCAGAGAAGGCTTAGAGCTGGAGATTGAAGTAGGTTTTGTATTGTATTAATATTTTCTCAATCTCTTTAGGCTTTCCACTTAACATGGTTTGATTACTTATCTTAGGCCCCTTAAAGGCTACTTGTATTGGAGGTAGAGGTATAGTACTAGAGTAATATGACTGTGGAGTAGGAGGAGGAACAGAAAGTGGTGCTGGTTAATCCCAAGAAGCTGGTGTCTACCTAGTAAGAATTCTAGTTACTATAGCCTCAACATCATTAGCTATGAGTCCTTGTATCTGTAGGTCTAGGGTAGGCTCAGGTGAGGATCTTTATGCAAAAAAAGGACTGAAGTCCCTCGCTTCTGAGTGTCGCCAGGGGAAGTAGATCTTTAGATATCTGTTGGAAGCTAATGATGAAATATATTGGGATTAGTTATGTAAATAACTGAGAGACACTTTCTAGGGGAGGAGGATTTGGATGAGATATACTCTTCTTTATTTACCTGTACTTTTCCTTCTACACCTTAACATTTGCTTCTAGCTTGGTGATTGTGTCTTCTAGAGTATCCACCTCTTGCTTTCTTTTGGATATAGAGGACATAGAGGCTTACTTCTGAGCTTCCAGGTAAAGGATTTCCTCTTGTACTTAGGCAAGCTAGGACTGAAGGAGAACTGTGGTATTCCTTTGTATTTTGAGTATCTCTTTGATCAAATTAAGCTTAATCTAATAGGTAGAAAAATGGGAGGTTCATTTATATATCTCAAACCTCTATTGGTTAACCTCTGTCTGTTACGGCAGGTGTCTTCAGAGGTATAAGGCTCAGTAAAGTACAAGTGCTAGTCAACAGAGAAGGTATTACTGAGTAAACTCATATGTCTCAACTGTTCTAACTCTAGATCCACAAATACACTTTCCTATGTTGAAGAGAGAAAGATAGAATAACATTTGAGAGTAAGAATGAATATATTCTTAAGGCTTATAGCTAGTCTATAGACTGAAGAGAGAAGGAAAAGAAGAACATGACTCCGACTAGGGAGGGGGAAATTCATTTTATTTTATCTTTATGACCGCCGGGGGGTCATCTAAAAGAACCTCTATGTGCCACTATGTAAAGCTATGATGGAGGTAAACAGACAGCTGACTTAAGGTTGGTAGCACAGTCTACAGTTTTACAAGATAAAATACAGGTTTTGTTCCCAAATCCTCCTTACTTGCACGTAATAAAGTAAAGAAGAAATGGGGTAGAAGTAAGGAATAGTGGGGGAAAGAAGAACTCCAAAAAGACATATGACTGGTGCAAGCATGACCACCCAGTATATTGAGACAGCAGAAAGACTTTAAACTAGAAGAAAAAGAGAAGCCTAGGGAACCCATTTCCCATCTCTAGCCAGGCAAACCTTACAACAACCGGAAGGGATTGGGGTAAATACAAGATATAACAATCCGAAGAAAAAGGAAAGAGAAAAGGACAAAGGAGGAAGTACAAGCTAAACTCACAAAACTTTTACACAAAGGGAACAACAAAAGTAGAAAAGAGATGAAATAACCAGGGGCCCTAAGTCTCCCTTCCCTCTTCTATCACAGCTCCTAGGTTCTCCACTATCTTATTATTTTCAGCCAAGGCTTTCAAATATTCAGGGCAGAGGGGATCATTAGCAGGGTGGGCGGCATCCCAACTAGCACACTTAAGCACCGTGTGTTTGCATTGTCGTCCTCGGCATTTATACTATGTGTTACTATATGAGTGCTTAAATATGGCGTGGGGTCCAGCACAGATACGGCATCAGGGGGAGAAGGTGCACTTCAGTTAGTGATGACTGAAGCGGCAGTAGTGGGAGGATTAGGTGGCCTTAGAGAAGGTAATGTATGGATCCGTCTGACGGTTCTTGTTAATAATAGTTATACCTTATAATATACGATGATGGTTATTGTTCACCACCACAGTGATAACAATCGATGAGGCAGGTTTGCCAACAAGCTTATCCTTTAAAGTGAGCTAGCATAGGGTTTGGGCGAGTATAACACCTTGGTTAAATATCTCAATCTCCTTCTAGATAAGCCACATGTGTTCGAACTCAAAGGTGTTGAGGATGGGGGTTGTCACATTGTGTACAAAGTACTTCTTGTATAAGAAGGTGTGGCAGAGGCTGGTAGTAGTAGGGAAGAACTTGCATACTGCCTCCTCAATAGTTGGCTTGAATGCAAGCACCTGCTGGGAGATTGTATTTTCCATAATAGAGAGGAAGATATTACTGGCTATAGCTTTATGGACATCGTGAACTCGGCAGGTAGAGGGGGGTTTCTTGTCAACTATAGCAGAGTTGACAGTGTCCTAGATGGCAATTAGGTTAAACTTGGGGACTTCTCCCTTGAGATTGATGATTATTTGTACTCATGGTTGGTAGGGTACTTCAGGGTCGGCAGGGTAGTAGTAGTCGGTTGTGGTTCAGCCTTGGCTTTGCCTTTTGTTTTCTTCACCACATATGCCCTGGTGGGGTCATTAGTAGGGGCCACCATAAGTGGCACAGTAGGAGTAGGAGAAATAAGGGTAGAAGAAATCTCCTTCACTGCTGTCACGGTTTTTGACATTTCCGACTGGAGCTTTTTGATAGAATCAGAAAGTACGAGGTCGACTTCGGTGGGACCTACATTTGCTGGGGCTTTGGCAGTGGCATTGCAGGTGGTGATAGCCTCAAGTTTATAGAAGCAAGCTTCGAGGGACTCTTGGCCAGTGGTGATAGCGGTGCCTGCCTCCTGAATCTTGCTCACAGAGGTGAGGAGGGATGGCAGGGTCTGTATGTAGAACTGGAGGTCTCTATATCTGAGGTACAAGTTACCAATAATCAGTGAAGTATGCATTGAGATAACGTCTCCTATTCTAGGTTCACTGTTTACTGTGTGGGAGATGCCTGATGCCTCGAATGAGCTGAACATTGCTTTCATGGTAGCAGCTTTATCCCTTGCCTCCTGTGGGGGGGAATTTATAGTGGGGGTTGGGGTTACTTTAAACTTCATGACATAGTCACAATGTATGTTAGTGCGAGATAATACTAATAGCTGAGAACTAATAATATAGGGGTAGTTTAAAGGACTTAAGGAGCCTAAACATGACTCTGACTGGGGGGGGGAAATTCATTTTTATTTTATCTTTACAACCCTGCTAGGGGTCATCTAAAAGAACCTCTATGTGCAGCTATATAAAGCTTTGACATGAGGTAGAAGACAGCTGACTTAAGGATAGTAGTGTAATCTACAGTTTAGATAAAATACAGCCTTGTTCCCATATCCTCCTTGCTTACACATAATAAACAAAAGAAGAGATAGGGTGGAAAGGAAAGAGTAGTAGGGGAAAGAAACTCCAAAAAAAAGAAACATGACAAGCACAAATACAATAACCTAGTACATTAAGACAGCAGAAAAACTTTAAGTGAAAAGGAAAAAGAAAAGCCTAGGGAACCCCTTTCCCATCTCCAGTGAGGCGAACCTTACAACAACTGGAAGGGATCGAGGTATAAGCAAAGAACACTAACTGAAGAAAAAGGAAAAGGAAAAGACAAAGGAGAAGACACAAGCTAAACTCATAACACTTTTACATAAAGGGAACAACAAATGCAGAAAAGAGGTGAAATACTGAGGGGACATAAGTCTCCATTTCCAACATGACTCCAACTGGGGGGGGGGGGGGAAATT
>JABYPW010000983.1:0-18779 GCA_016880775.1 Phymatotrichopsis omnivora
GGGTGAGGATGGTCTAGTGGTATGGCTGTCCTGGTGTCATTGTGCGGTAATGTGCAAGGTCGTGGGTTCAAATCCCACTCATCCCATTCCATACCACGAATTACCGGTTGGTCGCGGGTTTTGTAGCATAAGCGAGTTTTCCCCGACCGTACAGGGTTGCCTAATTACTGGTTCAGTCCCTGTAAGCGAATGCGACCGATGACCACAATGGCTGTATGAAGGGTTATCCTGACAGCGCTTAGCGAGATCGCTCCTGTGATATGCGACTATGTCATATGCTCTTCATTGAGTGCGACGCTCCGTCCGTACATCAGTGATCCGAGGGAGGACAAGATAAGTCGCTTCATATTCTTCTCTGGTTATGTTCTTGCTTTTAATTAAGTGTAAACGCCCCGCTGGAGGAAATGGGATGTAAAATAACAGTAATCGGAAAATCATATAAGTCGCTTCATGTTCTTTCCTTTCCTTCTCTCTTCAGTCAATAGACTAGCTACGAGCCTTAAGAATATATTCGTTCTTAAAGACAACGCTTTATCTTCTCTCTTCTCTCTACGACGTAGGAAAGTGTATTTGTGGATCTAGACTTAGAACACGTTGAGATATCTGAGTTTACTCAGTAATATGTTTCTCTGTTGAGTGGCACTTGCACTTTACCGAGCCCTTTCCCGTACCTGAAGACACCTGCCGTAACACCCTCCTAGGAATCATAATGGTCTTACGACTGCAGTAATTATAATTGTACTGTTGTTGTGATGTCGTGAGCTCTGCATTTTACTGTAGGGAGCTTCTGAGTATGTGCTAGGTACTTATAATTTTCCTCGGTCGCAAGATTCTGCCAGATTCTACTAGGTTTGTCTCCAATACCGTGGGCTTCCCTAAGCCTACCTCAGTGGTATCTTCGTCTCTGATACCGTGGGCTTGCCTAAGCCTACCTCAGCGGTATCTTCGTCTCCTATACCGTGGGCTTGCCTGAGCCTACCTCAGGGGTATCTTCGTCTCCGATACCGTAGGCTTGCCTAAGCCTACCTCAGCAGTATCTTCATGTCCGATACTGTGGGCTTCCCTAAGCCTACCTCAGCAGTATCTTTATCTCCAATACCGTGGGCTTCCCTAAGCCTACATCAGCGGTATCTTTGTCTCCGATACTGTGGGCTAGCCTAAGCCTACCTCAGCGGTATCTTCGTCTCCGATACCGTGGGCTTCCCTAAGCATACCTCAGCGGTATCTTCGTCTCCAATACCGTAGGCTTACCTAAGCCTACCTCAGCGGTATCTTTGTCTCCGATACTGTGGGCTTCCCTAAGCCTACCTCAGCGGTATATTCATCTCCAATACCGTGGGCTTGCCTAAGCCTACCTCAGCAGGATCTTTGTCTCCGATACCGTGGGCTTGCCTAAGCCTACCTCAGCTGTATCTCTATCTCCGATACCGTGGGCTTGCCTAAGCCTACCTCAGCGGTATCTTCGTCTCCGATACCATGGGCTTGCCTAAACCTACCTCAGCAGTATCTTCGTCTCCAATACCGTGGGCTTCCCTAAGCCTACCTCAGCGGTATCTTCGTCTCCGATACCGTGGGCTTCCCTAAGCCTACCTCAGCAGTATATTCGTCTCTGATACCGTAGGCTTACCTAAGCCTACCTCAGCAGTATCTTTGTCTCTATCCCTATAGGCCTAACTTAGGCTACCTCTATGATCACCTTCTTATGATCAATAAAGTTTATCATCGGCATCACTGATCCTCATGCTTAAGAAAGCAAGATACGGGCTACTTATTATATTCGTTGTCTTACCTAGGCTTGTTAACTCTGTCACCACCTCTTGGTGGGGGTGACTAGCCTAGGGCGGGGAAACCTATACCTATTGTGCATTGATTTGCCTCTCTCCTATTGTCTTAGTTATCTTGATGATGGATTGAAGGACTGAGTTATGTTGACGGTCTTCTAAAGACTGGAACGTACTTCTCAGCTATATAAGAAGGGGAATGGTGTTCGCTTGATGTTGATCAGGTGATCCAGAGGGTGGCGCAGCCGTTAATAGGTATATAACTACTTCCATCGTTTATTAAGATAAGTGGTTCCTTCATCCGTCTGAGGTCAGAGAACTTGTATTAGAGGAGTTACAATTCTCAAAGTCAGATCTCGGATAGAGATTGGTACACTGTATACGATATTGAGAGTTGCCTAGTTTGCAAGTTCCTGATCCCTAGCCTTTGTCTCTTAGGTAATTGACCTCAAGAAGCAATCACTCTCAGGTTGGATCTCAGATAGAGATTGGTACACTGTACACAACAAGGAGAATTGCCTTGTGGACAAGTTACCTGATCTTCAGCTCATGTCTCCAAGTTGATTTGAGATGTTGGGTAGGATAGCCGACTGGCACATGGAACTCATGGAGAGGTTCCCGTAACAGTAACAATTCTCAAAGTCAGATCTCAAATAGAGATTGGTGTACTATACACGATAATGAGGATTGCCTATTTTGCAAGTTCCTGATCCCCAGCCTTTGTCTCTTAGGTAATATACCTTAAGGAGTAACAACTCTCAAGTCAGATCTTAGATAGAGATTGGTACACTGTACATGACAAGGAGAATTGCCTTGTAGGCAAGTTATCTGATCTTCATTCCATGTCTCTGACCTGATTTAAGATGTTAGGTATAATAGCCAACTGGTACATGGAACTCATAGAGAGGTCCTATAATATAAGATCTATGCATAGTGTACTAGAGGTAGGACTATAATCACTTTTGTAGCATATATACCACTCCTTATAAGTAGTAGGTTAGAATAATTTAGAGCATCTATCTATATTACACCTTACTACATCAAAATAATAATTATTTTTCTACAAATTGAAGAAATGAATTACTCCTTTCTCTTTGTCATTTTCTGATCATATCTGATAAAAAGTATAGAAGATCTAATTCTGTTAATGTTATTGGTGAGATTATAAAGGAAATACTAGAAAATATAAGGGTAAATTCCCTAAATACTATAATAGACAATACTCATATCTACAGGCATTTTTCTATACTTGTATAGAATAGGACAAAGCTATTGAAATTATGAATATAAAAGAATTTGTTACATTTCTAAAGCAAGCATAGGAGTAAATGATTGATATAGTTATATAATAATATCAGAAACTTAAGGGGTATGAAACACAAGTCAAAGTAGTACTCTACTAGTATTCAAAATGCTATATATAGCTAATAGGCATAAAGTAGAAGAATAAGCAAGAAGTTAGTTTCCACTTTTTCACCACACTTAACTACCTTTCCTATAATCACTAGAAAATATCATGATTCTTACTTATATAGAAACCCTGTGTAAAAAGGTCTAGGCCTAATTATGTTAAAACTATCTACAGGTTTGTAGATAAGTTTCTAAACAATATGAGGATAACTATACTATATACAGAATTAAGACAAACTAATACCTGCAGGCTTTTTTTTTATGTATACATAGATTAAGATAATGCTTTAAAAATAATAAAGATATGTAGATTTCTAGCATTCATGTAGGTAGAATAGGATCAATAGATTGATATAGTCATAGAACAATATCTATATCTAGTTACCTATCATGAAGATATTATGTTTACACTTTATTAGTATCTATACAATAAGAGTTAGGTTGTATACTGCAATGTACTCAAGGCTATAGAATGGAACATGTTATAGAGAAGTTATTTCCTACTGAATAGGTTTAAACTACCATTTTAAGCTTATCCATGTAAACACAGAACACTATTTAATAGGGATTATATATGAAAAGGACTATACTAAATCACATCATAGATATTTGTGCTATTGTAGAGGAAACTCTAGATAACATCATAGTATACCTCTATAAGCAAAATACATTTAGAAGCTTTTATAAAAAACTAACATATGCAGGTATTCTTCTAGGTTTATATAGATTAGGAGAATAGGGTGAAAGTTATAGAAATATATAATTTTACTACATTTCTAAATAAATATCAAGAAGAAAGAATTACTAAAGTTATAATATAATATCTAAAGCTTTTAGAGTGTAGAACTTACATAATAGCTGCAATTCAGCAGTACCTTCAATATAGGTAGCTAACAAAGGAGAAAAACCTAGGGTACTAAGAGGTTAGACTCCAAATAGACTCTACTATATATATGATGAATAATAATAATAACCTATAGCTACAGAGTATAATAAGTAAGGAATCTGACATAATAGATGAGGATTAGGATATAGTAAATGAGGACTCTTAGGGTGACAAATCCTATACAATAGACCTATTACCTATTACTAAGAATTAGCTAATATAAATAGTAATAGGTGTAGAGGAAACCCTTTATATATGTAAATAATTTCTTGGTTTTGCTTTTATAGTCTTATATAATAGAAAAATATTCAGGCTCTACTTGTAGGAAGATATTTTTATGTATCTATTAGGCTATTGACATATCTAGCCTTAATCAAAGTATGTAGCTCTAAAGAAAGTAACTCCATCCTATATACTACTAATAATATTCTATAATATTATATTACATGATAAAAGTTTTACCTTTTACCATTAGTACTAAAAATTTTTATTAGGATGGATGTCTCAACAGTATAAGGGATAATAGTACTACATAGTACTATTATATGTATATTTTCTATTTGTATTATATAGGACAACCTACATATATAATCAACTCTACAATGTGACAAAAATGCCTACCCTTTCAAAGAATTCCTACCCTTTTGAAGAATACTTACCCTTTCAAAGAATGCCTACCACTAACAACAATAGTTAGAAGTCTGTACATGAGCAAACTAAATAGACTATAATCTTCTCTAGCTTAGTAGTTACCTAAATAGACATAGTAATACCTAAAATAGGTCAATATTTTTGTTTTTTATAGCTTACTAAGCAAAATCAATAGCCTATATAGATTGATTACATGTGTCAGCTATTTGAAATCATGGTTATAACCATATTCATAACTTATGTATGTACATGTACATTTACTGAGTTATAACAACAATAAATGATGCTATCTTAATAGTAGCAAAATGACTTATCTACTCAAGTACAGTAACGTCATTACTCCTATATTACAATCACTTTTTGAAGATTTGATTAGTTACTTGATCTATTATAATTCAGGAAAATGTAAATAAAAAGGCTAACATAAAGTTCAATAAATATTACACCTAATATTCTACTACTTACCCCATTATTTTTTGGTGTTATATTTCCTTTATTATGATAGAATAAATCAAATCTTCTATTACTAGTACTACATTATAATCCACATAGGTAAATATTAGTGCAGAGCAAAGATAAGTATGAATCTGATATGTAGACACATACTCATAGTAAGTATAGGTAATACTAGTACTGTAAGGGATAACTTGTACTAGTACTAGTACTGTACATATAGTAGCAAATTCTCTGTTATTCAGATACTTATATAAGCAAGTCTTAGTAGTGAATAAAGGTACATACCTGATGCTCCTATATATGTGACTATGTATTTGTTCTTAAATGAATGTACATGCCCTGTCTATACAATAGTGACCATAGGAATCAAATTACCTATAAGCAAGTCTTAGTACCCTCTATATATTCTTCTAACCTACTATATATAAAAGCTCTTGTATAGGATCAAGTAAATAAGTAAAACACTACACTATGATCAAAATGCCTCTGAAAAACAAGGAAGAGAAACTTCTAAGGCATAGAGAACACAAGTAGTAACCCTGCATACAGAGGCTTATTCTTACTACATAATGGTAGCAAAGATAGAGATACAGAAATCCAATGTTGCATATATAGTATACTGAGACCACAAGTGCTAAGACCTGAAAAGCCTGGTTCCATATATTGAGAATGCACCTACACTAGGTAGACCCTCAAAACTATCTAGCCAAAAGTGCTATTACCTAGCCTACTTAGCTAAAAACATATCTAAATAGGACTAGGCCTCCTGAGCAAAGGGCAGATGAAGGCAGGAAAATATATTAGGTTGGTTCTAAAACTACACTGAACAGCCCACCACAAAATGAAGAAGAGGGGAATAAAGGATCTTAAGGTTATGGAAGATAATGTAAGTTGTCATATGGCATGTGTATGTATATTAATAAGGGAGAAGTATAAGGTGAAAAGGATACTTTAGCTTGCACAATCACCATATCTCAACCCTATTGACAATCTCCAGCATTTACTTAAGAGGAGGATAGAGAAGGGGGGGGCTTTCTATTCAGAACAAGGAGGGTTAAAGAAAAAAGTGATTTTGGAGGAGTGGAAATGTGCATTAGGGGGATCTATAAAGTATTAATGTATTTTAAATAAATTTATTCTATCTAAACTTTTAACTGAGCATAAATTTTTACGGTAAAATAATGGAAGTCATTGGTGCATCGCTGGCTTACATAATCAAGCAATGTCCAAATAATTATTTGCTACTACTGTATTGTGTGTGTATTTTTGCGATCCTTGCACTGCGTTGCGTTCATAGAGCGAAATTTTTTTTGCGATGGCTTCGCTGTGAGGGATGTTTGGAATCCTGCGGCCTAGCGGAGGACCTTTTGCGATGTCTTCAGAATCCAAGTAATTACCATCTCGCTAAGCCCCGGGCCTCTCTTAATAGGAAAGGGAACGGAATGGGAAGAGGTGAAGACTACAGAAATATGTCCATCTGTTTCTGTAAAGGTTACAGACCATATCCGAATTCGCCTTCTCGAGAACTGCACAAAAAAGCTAACGCAAGCGGTGCTGAAAACACCTTAATGTACACGCAGGGCGCATAAAGTGCGTTTCTAATTTAATTGCGCGATTTAATACGCGAAATTTTGCCTGATGCACGCGCTACATATCATCATTTTCCAAAACTCGATAGGAAGGAGCACAGTGCTCGACTGTTGGTCCTGATGCCGGAAATGCCTTCAAACTTCCTCTGATCCTAACTCTCATCCATGCTCGAGGGATCCGAAAAAGGCTCCAAGCGGTGCCAAAAAAAAAAAAAAAAAAAAAAAAAGGCGTTACCTCTTCACCGGACATGCTCAGCTTTATCTGGTCCACGCCTAACTTGACGTGATCACGAATAACCTCCCTCATTTCCGTCGGCCCATCCGCAAACGCGGTAATCCCCGCTACCAGCTCCCCACCTCTTCTAGCCATCTCTTTACCGTTGGCCAGGTACCGCGGGCCAGGAATATGGCCGGCATTGATAGCGTCTCTGATAACGACGTCCAAACGAGATTTTGCGGATGCTGCGCCGAAACACATGGTGTAGCCGGAATCGAGGTAGCATTGTGCTGAGCGCATAGAGAGGAGGGTATGTTCTTCGACTCCGAGCTCTCCCAGAGCATCAAGGTTGCCGCCATTCCAGGTTAAGTGGGTGTGAGCATCGCAGAGACCAGACATCAAAGTTCTGCCACGGCCGTGGAAAACCCGCACGGTTGGGTCGAGACGGAGGTTGTCCACATCTTCGACGGTCCCGACTTGTGTGATACGTTCACCTATAATCTCGAGAGTTTTTATCAGAAATGAATTGACAGACTATAAGTTATAATGTATAATACTAACCATGAACTAAAACATTGCCACGGTAAGGCTCGCGCCCGGTCGAGTCCAAAATATTGACATCGAGGAACAGAAGCCGGCTATCAGGGTGTGTCCCCGCAATTTGGTAGTCTTTTGGTTGCAGTGGATGGCGAGTAGCGCCATTGGAAGATTGGCCCTCTGAAACGGCAGCAGCAGCAAGAGGTGGCATTATACACTTTTCCAATTAACTTGGGGGTGATTTAAATCTAGAGTTTCGCTTTTGTATGCCAACGTGTCGGCTAGGCGTACTAAGCATTATATATAGTACCTTTTCAGTGGCATGTCGATTTTCCTTTGCTTAGCAGGTTTTAAATAGCCGTTAGGCGCCACTAACCTACATACCTGATATGTAATACATATATTTGGGAATATCTGGGAATGGCTGGCCGGGTTGGCAGCATATATGCGAGCATCGAAACATGTCGCACATGGAGCGGGGTAAACGGGTAATGCCGACGGATATCCCAGTGTGCGGAGATCACCGTTTGCTAGCCGGCCATCGATGTGAATGAAGAGGGCTCTGGAAACGCTTTAATAATGGAGAAGCTCCTGAAATTGACTATATTCTTGCAGTTAGTTGCCGGATATTCTTGCTCAAACGGTGGAGAGATTCTTAAACTACGCAATTCCTTCTTTGAAAGTGAATTCTGCTTGGGATATCCATCTAACTCGCGTCACTTCCGAATGCTTAAGTGCCATTAGAAATTTACCATTCTCGTACTATGGGCTGGCTGAAACTGCGGATGTCGGATCGCTCTACGAGCAAGCTCGAGGCTTTGGATCGTGATCTTTCTGGCAGTCTGAAGAGCTCGGTGTCCCGCATTAGAGATGTCGGAAGCGCGGCCGGCACGGCGTCAGGCGTATCGCTTCCGACCAGCAAGTCGCCTGCGAATCTTGAGTTGCCATTCATTCCCCCAGAAACAGTCGCAAGACATACTGGAGACCAAGGAGATGGGACATGTGGGTTTCACTCGAATTATATACGGTATCAAGGAAAAACATTTGCTGACTAGTGAAGCTGTGGGCTATAGGGCTCGTCATCGATGATATCGTATACGATATTACCGGCTTCATGGATAACCACCCCGGGGGTGGCCAAATACTCAAGTACTTCGCAGGCCAAAACTGTTCATGGCAGGTATTTGCTATTCCTTTTCGCAGGTAACAGTGTTAAAAACTAATATACTCTTGTTCTTAGTTCTGGAAATTTCACAACCAAAGGCATCTTCAGGAGACTGGTCCCCCTTTCCGAATAGGACATACGAGGGGGCTGGCAAATAGATGGCCTGAGCCCCAAAGCTATTTGAAGACAGTTCAAACGTCTTCTTGGTAGCCCGGAGCTTGGGAGAGATTACGCCAAGTGCATGTAATGAGCAATGATGAATTATTGTTTCGGTACGGTGATATTTGTGTAACTTGTGCCTACAAATGCGATTTTCTAATCATTTAAAGCTCGGAGCAGAAACTCCACTGAAGCAATGAATCGTGCGCGTAGTCTATTTTCCGGCAACTCATTAATGATTAGTGGTAGCTGCCAGGAGCTTCATATCGTATCACTCGACCACAACAGTTTTGCTTGCAGAAACTCGCCTCCTCATTGACTCATCTCCATCGGTTCATCGACTCTATAGGTAACAGATATAGATGCAGGTATGAGATGCACATGTACACGTCCATATCCCCGAGTTCAAGAAATGAGGGAAGCATGCTAACGACAGCATTGATAGTGATCAACAACCCTAACCCTTCGGAGAACACGGAGAATGTTAGCGACAACCCCGCAACTCAGCAAGATTTAGTGTCGCTCCGGATTCTCCGCCCCTCCGTATTCTCCGCCCCTCCGCACCCCCTAACCCTCCGGATTCCCCAACTTTCCGGATTCTCCGTCCTTCCGCACGCCACCCCGAATTCCGCACTCCATCAACTTTGACGCCATACCAGCATGTGTTATCCGGATCTAGTGGTTGCGAAGTGTGCGTATCAACATAGAATCCGATGCTTTCATGCAGATCAAACGTGGTGAAGTCATGGTATATAAATCGTCGAAGAAATTCTCCTCGAGACTCCACAAGTTGATCAAATCAGTGATAACCACCAATTTCAAATTATTCAAGAATTCCATAATGGCGCCATTGACCAACTATGTCGCGTACATTCCGCACTCCCAAAAGACCCCAAGAATTGGTCATCTAGACCTCTCCAAAAATGCTATCACGCCGCTTTCATTCCCCTCCGGAACACGTGTGACATCGCTGTACCAGGTCATCTCGAACCCATTGATATCATTCGTTCCCTCGTCCAAATACCAAGATTCGATTCCTCTTCAGAGTGTAACGTTGCTCCCACCTCTCGCTGAGCGCGATGTCCTCGCAATTGGAAAGAATTATGCAGAACACGCAAAGGAATTCAATTCTTCGGGATACGATTCGAGCGATAAAGTCGACCAACCTACACATCCGGTGGTGTTCACGAAGAGGGCGTCAAGTATTGTTGCCAGTGGGACGGAGATTTACCCGCATGAGGGGTGGACGGAGAGCCTGGACTATGAGGGCGAGATCGGGGTAATTTTGGGGAAGGAAGGATTCCGCATTGGAGAGAAAGATGCATGGGATTATGTTTGGTGATTGATTCTTGTACTGTGCGAGGGATTAGAGAGACATGACTGATATAGGTTGAAGGGGGTTTACGATCATCAATGACGTCACGGCGAGGGAGAGGCAACGCGACCATAAACAATTCTTCTTGGGGAAGTCAGGAGATACTTTCTGCCCTATGGTAATCCCAATATTTGACACGGAGTTCGGTACGCGGTACTTACATTTTTTCTTTTTTTTTTTCCCCAGGGACCAATTGCAGTGCCGTTGGCATCTCTTCCGTCGCCTGACACTTTGCGTGTAATTACCAAAGTCAACGGAGAAGTTCGTCAAGACTCAAATCTTTCCCAACTCATCTTCTCGATACCGACTCTCATTGCGACCATCTCTGCCGGTACGACTATCCAGCCCGGCGATGTCATCGCGACCGGCACCCCCGCCGGAGTAGGGATCGGGTTCAATCCGCCCAAATTTTTAAGCAGTGGCGACGAGATAAGCGTGGAAGTCGATGGATTGGGAAAACTCATTAACAAGGTTGCACAAAAAGCGATGAAGCCAGTAACGATTTTGAGATCGGAACCTTTGGCATCACTCACCTCTCCGGAAGTTTCTGGGCTGCGTACGGTCGGCGGAAAAGGCATCCACATCGTTACTTCTCCGGAAGTATCCATTGACAAAGATGTGGTAATCTTTGTCCACGGTCTCGGGGGCTCAACAGGATTTTATCAGCCTCTCATCTCCAAGTTCAGCGATTTGAACTACCTGACCTACGACCTCGAAGGCCACGGTCTAGCTCCCACAACCCCACAATCCGTCGTTTCCATCGACTCGTACGCCGAGGATCTTCGAGATATCATCAATGAGTATAAATTCTCCTCGGCCAATATAACGCTCGTCGGACACTCCATGGGCTGCCTGATCGCACTCACTTACACCGCTCGTTATGGACCCATCAAAAACCTGGTTCTGATTGGACCTCCACCAATTCCTCTCCCGGCATCCGCTGTTGAAGGTTTGTTCAAGCGCGCGGACATTGTCCGAAACATGGGGATGGCGCAGGTCGCGGATGCAGTGACGAGCTCTGCGACGTCTGCGCTGTCGAAGGAAAAGAATCCTTTGGGAGTGGAATATGTTCGCACTTTGTTGTTAACCAGCAATCCAGAAGGATATGCGAAAGGGTGCACCGCACTTGCGGGTTTTGATGCGAGTAAGCTGGATCTCACCAAGATTTCTGGCAATGCAAAGAAGGTATTGCTCATAGCGGGAAGTGAGGATAAGGTGGCGCCAGCGCTGGTGGTAAAGGAGCTAGCAACGAAAATTGGCGGTGATGTTACAGTCTTGGAAGGGGTAGGCCATTGGCATGTTTTGGAGGATTTGCAGGGAACAACTATCGCATTGGGACAAGTATTTTAAGGAATTGGAGCATATCTTCCGTGCCGCGACGTCGTGGAAAATATATATGGGAAACGACCCACAGTGTAAATAAATTTTGTCACCTAAACATATGAAGAAACACATATGAGATATATTCTCTATCAACACTAAAGCAATGAGAAAAAGAATTCTGGAATCTGGCCCACTAGCTGTCAATTGAACACTATGAGAGTAGCGGTACGTATGTTCTAATCGCCGAGTGACACGCTATGCCCCAACGTCCAGCGTCAGGGAAGCCATATTCTAACACTAGTAGACGACCATAAAAGGCTGTGGTTCAATTTTTTTTTTTTTAATTATTATTAATTAGCGCCAAACGTTTGGTTCCACTCATCCTGTGCACATAAAAGTCAATGCGGCTCTATTTTCTCAAGCGCCGAACATACCCAGGCGAAACCGGAAGCTGAAACCCATCGGCTCGATTCAATAATGTTAGGCATATTGAAAACATCATTGATACCACCTCCATCAAGGCCATGAACGTCAGGTTCGGGTGTCAAAACCTCGCCTATAGGAGAAGGTTCTCCGATCGGGTTTGACTGAAGTATCTGAGCTAGGATGCATTCCCTATCGTCATATTAGAAACATCTTGATAGATATAAACATGTACAAAACGCGAACCGTAAACGATTCATCACTGTCAACGCTTTCGCAGCGATTCTGCTCCTGCTTTCCAATTCCGAGAACCTATTGGTTGCATCTTCCAACGCTTTCCAACCTCGCGGCCAATCTGCGTTGTTGGGCTCAGAATGCAACCAGATAGCGATCACGACACTGGCGTGAAACGCGTGAAATGTCGCCAGGCCATTGGTGTACCACATGTAAGGTGCAAACTTTTTGTTTTCATGAAGTACCTTGTGAATTTCGAGCGCGGCAAACGAAGATTGGATGCACCTATTTCGAGACTTCACTTGCAAGCAATTGTCGGGGCTCGCACGAAAATAAGGTCGGTGGAGGAGGAGGTATAATTGATGAAGCTGGCCATGGAGAATATACCAATGTACCTGGTGGTGAAGTTCCAAAGATTCAAGAGAATCGTCACTATGCGCAGGTGCGCCATAAGACTGCGTCCACGAAGATTTTGCGGCATCCAACTCCCGATCAAGTTCCAACACAACCGAGTATTCCGGTCGGGCGAGCCCGAACACTTGATCGCATATTTTAGGAGCCAGAGCTAGAAGCCTGAATTTTAGAACCAAATACGTGAGCTGTGTTGGGCAGCTCGACGGAGCAGATATTCCTTCGGCGGTGATATCAATGTCGTTGACATCGGCAGGAAGATTTGAATCGCTATGCCCAGCTCGGATCATGCAGGGTTTTCCCAACACCGATGCTTGAATCGCCTCTAACATAAGTATGGCTGTCCAGCATCGCCGGCGCTGCTCTGCCTCGATAGCGTTCAGGTTCAAAAGCTTTCCATCCCGGTGGAAGCCCATTGCAGTGGCCAGGTTAATCGTGAGACCTGCACCTGCTTATTAATAGGTTGCAAATGACACTTAATTGCAGATGCACATACCGAGCAATGCCCAACTGGGTCCATCACCCTGCCTGTGGTTGATGGCATATATGAGCAACACTAACGCTTGTATTGTACTCAGTCGATAATGCTCCATAAATCGATCCGCTGCCAGTGACTTCATAGCGGCATCGTGGTAACGCAACACCAAGAAACTTTTGTTCATGAAATGTTCCCGGCCGCAGACAAACTCCAGGAAAATTGGGTCATCGTCTGCGAGACTAGTTACTGCCAGACTTAACACCACGAATAACAATGCTAGCCAGGATAAATGTACCGAGTTGGAGTCATCCCAGAAGGAACGATAATCTTTCATAAAGGTCGGTTCGTGGAGCACATGAAAAAGAGATGAAAACACGGAAAGAAAACGAGAGATAAGATGGTCCGACATGTGTTTTGGAGGCAATAAGAGAAGTAGCTCACGCAACTCCGAAGTTGGGGTCACCGAAAACGGGAATGCCGAAGTTCTTGAATATTCCCCCGAAAGCTCCTGCTCTGCACCAGAGGAGTCGTATTCTTCGCGCAGCGCAGCTTTTAATTCCGATACGTTTGCGAGTATAGAGTCCCATTGTGAGAAACTGGCTTCGTAGTGAACGGAACCATCTCTATTGACGTCAAGTCTGCCGACCAGGGGTTGAGACTCGGGAAACAGTGCCTGGACACCGTCTCTGGGAAGCGCTGATCCCGCCGTAGAGTCAGAGAAGTATGGATTCAAATTCTGAGTTGGCGGAGATGGAGGTGCAACGTTTTTCAGGGAAGCATCAGCGTTGGGCATTGAGGTTGCGAGGGAGCGGACAACGTTTTCTAGGGCGCGCAATCGATGCCGCAGTTCTGCGGCCTCTCGAGCCTCGCGTTGAGCGTTTCTATCGCACCTCACGAACTCACGTCAGAAAAGAAAGCGACATGGCAAAGAGAAAGCGAACCCATGAGGACCATAAGCACACATCACGCTGTCCCCTCTATTTGTACATGATGAGCATGGTAGCCTACGGTCGCATTTCAATTTGCGACGTCGGCACTCGCCGCAGCTCAATGGCTGTCTTACACCTTGACGAGAGCGCAAGCGTGAGCTCGTCGTGATTGTAACAGGGCATGCTATCTGCAAAGGTGAAGCTTCCGAGGCTGGTGGAGAGGACTGGGAGATCAGCTGCGACGAGGGCAGCGGTGCAGGTTGTGCAGTTGGCGAGGACAACGAGTTCATCGGTGTAGTATAGTCTATGTATCACTGTTGACATGAAGAGCGACAAGATTGACATAGGTTCTAGTTGAGTGCGCCAAGAATTCACAGGTGAAGCGACCGAGGTTACTATTTTTACATGTATTAGCATATCGGTATTGAAGCATTGGCATTACATGTACTTATACGTATACCAAATTAGGTTCGCAAATTCCCTATTTCGTGTAGGAGGTACAAAAGCCAGCTGCCAACGTGTTTCGATTCTACGGTAAAGGGCTGTTTCATGCGGTTGCACCGAGCCAAATCTTATACCCCGAACCCTAGGCACCACAATGGAACCTTACATACTACGAAACCCGATAGTAAATGGAAAATACAACGGCTGCAAGGGAAGACCAAAATCAAAGTCTAGGGAACATGTCCTAAAGCAAAAATCAAATAAACAAATATCGAAAACTCCAGTATAACTAAAGAAGGATAAACAGAAAACAAAACAGAATAACTTTTGCTTCCACCAGAGATTTTTTTTTTGTGAAACGTATTCCTATAAAAGTCAACTTGATCCTCTTTTATTATCGGACATTGTTTTCACTTTGTTTTAAAACTAATATACCAAATTAAGAAACTCCATGAACTGAAATTTTTCAAATTCCAAAACCATAAATAGTCTATTTGAAAAAATAAGGCCAGGATGTTTTTAAGGAATATGTGGAAATATTTAGTAAAATCAGAAAAATACAGCTGGAGTACCTTGTGTATTCTGGCCACTCCTGTACTATGTAAACCACCTAGGACCAATGCTGCCATGCATGGACCACCTTAAAGTGGATTTTATGTGGTTGCTGGGGCGTTTTGTTTTCATGTTCGATGTCGATATGTGATTTTAAAGTGGATTTTGTGTGGTCGCTGAGCCTTTTTTTTTTCATGTTTACTGTCATTAGCGTTGCTCGCATGCAACAAAATTTGACTCAATTTTTCTCTCTCTTAACTTGTGCGCTACGTTGTAAGGTGCGTGAGATATTTTCAAGACTGCGCGCATGGATCCGAGGGTTGCTGGTACATGTATGCATTGGGAATATTTTTCGCATTCCGAAATACATGTAGACTTCATGGTATCAGACTCTGTTCGACGAAACCTGCTGGCAATGGAGTCTTTTACCGAATTAGGTGTTACGGTACTCTAGATATGAATATGAATGGTTTGACATTCATTGCGTTGTCTCCATTCGTCATTTGCAGGACTTGGGGGGTTATTCGAATGTAAGTATTAGGTATGTAGCTAAAGTACTTTTCAAAATAGAAAACGAAGGGGGAAAAAATTGTCTTACAAGGGTAAGAACTGCGCTCTGGTTGGTAAGAGACTCATAAGGTCTGGGTACCCAACTTCGAAATTTTCCGAGAAATCTTGGTAGGTATGCTCTGATCTTAAGTGGAATCGCGCACGGTCATTTCGAGCCTTGATTAAGCACCACTAACTGCTTCCGCATATAAGCTATTCCCTTAATGCTTTTACCCTGGTTCCCTTTTTCACGAAAAGTCGCCTCAAACACCTTCTGGCCAACGGGGAGTCGGACCATTGCAAAACATCTTGGCAACCAAACACAATCAACAGGTACTTGCGTACCGGTATTGAGAGATTTGAAAGGAGTGGGCGTGATAAGAATATGCAAGCACGGTTGAGGGAGGAAGAACGATTAGATCATTTGTAAGGCTAGGTGAATGATCTTGTAATTTTTATTGGTATTTGTGTTTTTAATTGTAGAGTACTAGTACTAGTACATAAATGATGGAATACAATTTCAGGTGATTAATTCCAAATAGTTGTCATTGCACTATGTACGCAAAGTCCGACACCTCACATACTCAACACTACTCAGGGCTTTTTGGCCAAGCGTTAAAATTCTGTTCTTGATCAATGATAGATTATATAATATAATTGAGTAGTGAAGATTGATGGTGATTCGGTAATCGTGATATCTGGCGCTGTCTGAATGATTAATGATTTACTAGCGGTCTATCTCCTCCAATGTTTCAGTGAGAGATTCAGCTGAACCTAATACGCCGTATACACACGTATGTTTTCGGTGTCCGCCAGCGCACTTCTTGTTTTTCCTCCCGCGGTTTTTTTTTTTTTTTTTTTTTTTTCGTTCTTTTTTTTTTTCGTTCTCTTTCTTTTCTGGAGTCTCTGCCAATGCAAAATTGTTGACCTTGAGATTATCAAGGGGTTCTGATCAAGCAATATGTAAACATAAGAGGATGCCTAACTCAAACCCACTCAGCATATACTTTCTTCTTGACTTTGGACAATACGTATCAATCTATTCTAAAGTATAATACTTGGTAGGAGGTCTATTTTCATGTTTTGTTGCTTGAAATAACTTGTCAGTCAACATTCACAGATAGTTTTCCTTGTAGCTAAGATTATACCATACATCTTTTTTGGATTAGTCTAAGCTGATTGGGCAGGGAAACCAGAAAATGCTAATGCATAGTAATCCTAACCTCCGCTGGTTGTGCATAGCACCTTTCATTATCATTCCTCTCTTCTCCCTCAGTGTATATTCAATACCTACTCTCAGGCCCATGTCAAGCAGCAACTCAAATATCATGTGTAGTGGTCATGGAAGCTGGTATGATCAAATTCATCTTCATGAACTTCATTACACACATTTTCACCATCACTCCCAATGTCAGCAGATGGTCAATTGCCACATTCATCTTTGCATTACTCTCCTTGATTGTTCCTTATATGGGAGTGCTTTAGGCTTATCATTCCATTAAGTAGACCTTGCTATTAGTAAAAAACTAGTTAAATAAGGCAGCAAATGTAGGGCATTGTGTGTGGTTACTAGGATGAAAGAGTGGAAGATAAAAGGTCCAGTTTTATACTTAAAGAAAAAACTAGAGGCACAAATTTCTACAAGGTATGTACTTGGACATTTATCGACTCTTCAAGTTTGTAACTCCTTCTGTTTCCTGCTATAAATATATTTATATTTTGTTTTTTATTCTGACCCTAGCTAGTGAAATTGAACAGGATAATCAGCCACTATATTTCCTTCTAGAGGATATGGTAATGATTTATGTTGAATATTGTTTACCCCTTATGTACTAGTTTATATATCTCCCACCTAGCATAGGTATTAAAACATTCCATAAAGACTAGAATTGTGGATACTCTTGAGATATTTATGCTACAGGCTTTGGAATATCCTCTACATTCAATTTCATTATGCATATAGCAGAAATTTTGCAGGTATTTTTAGTGAGTTTGACTCTATACCATGTGGGGAGACCTCAGTTTGATAGATATAGATATGCTGCAATATTGTTGACAGTTATTCCTTATGGGTTAATGTCTACTATCAACTTCATCACCCTCATAGACCCTCCAGATTATATAGCGATTTATATGATCAAATATTTGATAATGGTGGAAGCTTGGAAGCATGGTGGCTTTTTTGTAGGAATAGTATATGTTCTTGATAAGATCAAAGGTAATCTTCTTTCTGATGAAGAGAATTCCTAGGAATTCAATCTAAGATAAGTATATTAAGTAAGACTTATAACACTCTGACTTGAATATAGTGTATTATATGAAATAATAATAGTTAGATTAATTTTATTGGGAAATGGATGCCTATGAGTATGGAGTAATCTGACAGAGGATTTCAAGAGCCATCTCTAATATCTCACTAATTAGGATAAAAGTAATCAGCTGAATCCTCTAAAATATTTTGAATACATTCTCCTATACTATGTCATCACCCTTGAGAATACTAAGAGATTCTATTCCTAAGACTCATCAGCCCTTTGTAAAGCACCTAGCTAAGAAACCAAAAGCATTTACCTATTACGTTCTTGTAGCAGCTAATTAAGGGAAAACTTGAACCACCCAAAGCTTAGCTTCTGAGAATCAGAAGGTTCAGGTATAATAAGTTAAAGATAGGTGACAAAGTTATATTTATGGTCACTGACTTAATCTTTATTGGTATGATAATAGCCCCATACTTGATTACCTATACAATTACTAAATATAATCCTAAGGAGGGTAGGTTCTCACAATAGTTCTAGATAACCATGTGGTTGGTTTTTGGATAATATTCTCTCTTTGTTCAGTATATATAGGGCTTGTTATAAGCTATCTAGAAGAGATAAAAAGTGAGTTGAAATATGGCATCAAATTTTATTATTGTTTAATGTTATCTCTATGATAACAGTTATTAGCAGGTTTGTAGTTTTGAGCTAGATGATCATGGAGTCTGTACTTTGTACAGAAATTTAATACAATAGAAAATTGATATATATTTATATTTTTTAGGCTGCTTTAATAGGTTTATCAGCTATTTCTTTGATTATTCTATGAGTTGCAATGCAAATTTCCCTTTTATGATGTTGGTTATTTTCATAAGAGTATTTTTTTTTTTCCTTTTTTCCTTTTTTTCCATTCCCCCCCTCTTTTTTTTTTTTTTTTTTTTTTTTTTTTTCC
>JABYPW010000984.1:0-18742 GCA_016880775.1 Phymatotrichopsis omnivora
TAAAGCTCACTACCTAGGTTGGTATATCAACTTGGACGAGTCTAGAAAAGATGTCACATTTGCAATTAGTGCAAATGGATGGACAGATGACTATCTCGGCGTTCAATACCTCTAGGAGAATTTTTTTTCCCAAAAACAACAGCGTTAATTAGCAATGTTCCCCGACTCTTGATCCTGGATGGACACGGTTTTCATGTAACTTTTGAGTTTATACAATTCTTTATAGACCATAACATTTTGCTTTTATGTCTTCCATCCCGTTCGACACACCTACTTCAACCGCTTGATGTTGGTTTATTTAGTCCCTTACAACATTACTACGGAAAAGGGGTTAATATTATACACGGAGCACAAACACTGGGATTAAACGATCCGTGTTTCTACCACTCCTATTCGAAGCCTGTAGTGCTACACCCACACGCCGCAATATCGAAGCTGCATTCGAAGCTACCGGTGTCGTCCCCCTTAATCCGAGAAAAGTTCTCTCAAAATTCCTCACCACGGGTACAAATGCAAGACCGAACCCAAGCGAATTCGACAAAGACATTATTCTACAAACTTCACACAATAACTGAGACCTCCATCATCGAATTCAAGCTATCCGGCAAAAATTGAGGAATGGAAATGTATCTTTGGAGGAGATAGAAAAAATATTTCGTCGTTGGAACCATACAGCCGAGACCACCAATACCAAACTCGATATCGCAGAAGAAAATATCCGTCGCCTATGAAAATCAAAACAGCCGGAGTCCAAAACCGATCGAAAAAAACTTGGAAAAGCTCGAATTTTGAATGGTACTGTCACAACCGATTTACGCTACAAGAGATTAGGTCAGGAGAATTCGTGACCGTCCAACCCAACGACTCCATGTACAACACCAAGAGTAACGCCGAAGTCTACTCTAAAGCAACCCACATGCCATCAAATGCCTCGAAAAAAGGTCGTTCGGATCGCTAAACAGGCTGCTATCACAATCGCCAGCAACTCAAAATCATGCGTCTCAACAATTGTGCACAAGGAATCGGCAAAGGAAATTTGGATCTCAGATAGTGAGAGTGACGAAACTTCACTACCTACAACCCCACCGCCAAGCAACAACCCGCGTCCACCTGTTCGCCTTGCGACACCCACTAATCGCCGCCTTCCCGACCGTCCTCTAACAATGCCCCTTTTGTCTCGGAAATGATTTTCTCTTTTGGTTCTCGAGGTGGTAGAATTAATGAAAATGTAAGCCTTATTAGCCCCTCCCTTCGCATAAAACTCACGCTTACAAATCAAGAATTTGTTCGAAAGTTTTTTTTTTTTAATTCACTTGGTACTTGGGGATCGGGTCATTTTTTGTTCGTTGGTTTTTTTTTTTTTGTATGCGAGAAAATTCAATTTTTTTGTCGTAGATATGTGTGTGCACGCTGGCCCGCTTTCACGTGATGGCGCGATTTCACGTGACATACGTTATGGTGCGGGCACTTAAGAACCGACATGGGCGGCCATTGGCATTAAGCAAAACACTAAACCTAATTAAGTAATTGCAGGGGTTAAGTTACTAATTTTTTTTTTCCCCCCCCCCCTTCGAATCCTAAGAATACGCCATCCGGAAAAGCCCAAAACTAGCCTTAAATGTATAAGGATGTTGATTTTTTGGTGGGAAATGCTGATCAAAATCCCTGCAAGAAACATCCTTGGCATGTTCTATGCGTGCCTGGCAAAAATTTGTATGGGAACTTGACATTTCTGGTGAGCTCTTTTGGAGGACATTGGAGGCGCTTACAATACAAAATGGTCCAACTTTGAACGCTTATGACTCACCAACGACTTGACTTTTTTAAATTTTAAAATGTAACTTTGTAAAGCAGATCAAATAAAACAATTCTACATTAAAAAACAATTGAATCGCATGTCTTTTTTGTTGAGTAATAAATACTTTAATGTAGGAGTGTAAATTAACTAAAATAGTGTAGGTTCTTAAGTGCTCGACTATTGGCTTACTCGCGTGTATAGGTTCGGACCACGTTGTGAGAGTGGGTTTCTGTTGAGGAGGTGCATGGATATGAGGATAGATGCAACGGTATGTATGTGCAGTGTGGCTTGTGTATCACGGAAGGTTTGGGCGTGTGCGTGATTTCTTTATTTGTGGCTTCTAGTAGCTTCATTAAGTCGTTCTCCTCTTCTTATATTCGTTTGCTCTCTTGTTCTCGTTGAGTCTATATTCCGCGGGGGGGGTTTCTACATAACAGAGAAAGTCTTCGCGGATGGAGAGGAATCAGCCCTCTCGAGTAGTTATTGCATTCTTCACACATATATTTACGGAGCGGTCTGTATTTTCCACTGGAGTGTGGCTATATAAATACCGAAGCTCTTTGACATTCACATAAGGTGTGAAATATATATTTTAGGGATTTTTGTTGTTTAAAGTTGAAATTAAGTTGAAAATATAACCACCGTTATGCCTTCCTATTTTTCCCCAGTAATCCATGTGCACCGAACTCTTAATTTGGTAAGCCTGGAAATATGGAATTTTCTTGCCCGAAATATTCATATGACTGCAAAATTTATAAAGAAGGGTCCTTTGCTGCTGGATTCAACTAATACATTTTGCAAAATACTCAATCATGTTCCAGAATTTTGTAAATTGAGAGGCTAGAATAAGTATCGCAGCAATACACCCTTTCCTCGTCTCTTCGTTAATTTTCTATTCAAGAAGACATTAAATGCTGTTAGTAAACACTTTTTCGATTTCCAAATATTTATTAGGCACAATCTTTGTAGGTCTTCCAGCACACCGCAGACACCGGATATAAACGATCAAATGCTCATACAGGACGCAGACCTTAAGTTTTTTATGCGGCCGTGTTTCTTTTCTTCTGCTTTATCGTAGTCGCCGCCTCGCAGATTTTTGACCACAATTTATCATGTATCAGGAAGTTGAACAGAAGGCCCGGCTGAAGAGTTTCGAGTGGAAATGGAAAAAAAAACCTCTATCACTCGGCTCTGTACAGCATCGTTAATCCAAAGACAGATTCACTTTTTTGTTTTGAAAACAAAAATAACTGGGCATAGATCTTAAATCCATGGAAGAAAAATCCCAGTTAGACTGAATTCGAGTCTTTCATGACCCTCCATTTCGTACAAATCATGAATTCTCACTCGTAAGCGGTTAGCTACGGAAAACCCTCGCCCGGCCTTAAACAGACGTATTATTATATATTTATTAAGGGAAAACGTTCGCTCTCATAAATTCAAGGTGTAAATTTTTGCGTATTTTGGGGCAGCCACAGCCGTCGTGGGGATATAAATAAATTAACAGTATTCCGATCCCCACTCCAGAGAAGATAAACAAACCGCGAAATAAAAAAAACCAAAAAAAAGAAAAAAGAAAAAAAAAGAAAAATTCCACGAAACAGTAAAGTCATATTAACATACAATAAGAATAGACAAAAATAATTCCCAGGTCGAGTCGAGAAACAGCGGTTACAAAACTGCATAACATGCAATATATTCGAATTAATCGAGTTAAAGAAACAAGAAAGGAAATTCTTTTTCCCTTCCTTCATTCAAATGCCATTCTCCCCCAAAGCTACCAGGCGCCTGCTATCTTCCATGTGGCCCATTCCTAAAATACGGTTAGTTGTCCTATGATAAACGGGAAAACGAAGGAACCAACCTTTTCAATACTTTTCGCGGGAAAGTATACCGTTACATTCTGCTTCCCTCCTAGAGGGACTAAGGCGTTGGGGGTTGCCATAAGCAGGACGATAGGAATCTCTTGCCACTGCGGAAAAGTGATGAGTGTGACTATAGGTGTACCTAGAGTCGTTGGAGGCCGCGTGGTTCTGCTGGTTGCGGAAGTCTCTATTAATCCTGGCATCTTGTCTGGCCTGTTCATAATACCCCATGAAGCTACTATGCTGCAGGTACGGATCCCAAATATGAGTGTCGTGGTCGCCGGCTTGGCACGCGTACATATGATGATTAAAGATGCGGAAATTCTCGGATGCATCGTACACATTATATCTGCGCTTTGTCGTCGGGTGGTCCTCCTGGCTATCAGCACTGTCATTATAGCAGCTCCGCTTGCTACCGTGAGAAGTTCCTTCGTAGTGGTCTGCTGATTTTTTTTTTTCTTCATTAGGTTCCGCACAGTAATTAGAGGGGACAAAGTATAGTGAAGGGGAAAGAACTTACCGCATTTAAGTTCATCGAAACCACGTTTTCTACTCCTGATTTTTCCTTTGGCAAGCGAAGGACGCAGTTTGCTTTGCACTGACACCAAAAATTCTTCTGTATCCGAAGAGGAAGTGAGCTAGTGAAAGAAAAAAAAAAATCAGCATAAATTCTAAGATCCAAGATAATTTAATTTTACCCAGAAGATATCCTTAGGCTTAATTTCAGCCCTCTTTTCCTTTGGAAAGACCTTGCTCTTGCTTGGTTGACCTGGGTCTTTTGCATAGCGTAACTTATTGATGTTGGCATCAAGGATGAAGCCATCACCCCATTGGTCTAGGAATTGCCGAAATTAGAAAATAAGATTCCAATCTTAGCGACAGCAAAAAAGAAAGAAAACATATTATCGAAAAAGGACAACCGATCGAGAGCTTACCTAGCTCAACATCAACAAAGCCTTCATCGCCTGGGGAAAAAAATTTATCAGGCAAATTCTGTGGTCTCCACAGCCACATGAGTGGCGAAAGAACTTCCCCCCAGTAGATCTTGTCTGCATGTACTCGTGCCTCATCGCGGATGCGGGGAATTTCCAAAGGATTGACACTACAAATCAATCCCTTTAGTTTATCCACTTTGACAACTTCAATAGCTTCGATGAAAAGAAGGCTTTTCCCCTCAAAAATTCGTTCATCATCATCAAGCAATTTAATTGCTGCTCTGCCTGGCTTCTCGGGAGTTGGTACAATTGGCAGGAAGAATCGGTAATTTTCCTCCTCCATATCTTCCCAAATTCGTGAGTTTCTTGTTGTAGTGGAGCTAGAAAATTTAGTTCCAATTTGACCTCTTCTCTATAGTAGTGGGAAATGTGAATTAGCCCTACCATGCAAGAATGTACTCTTGAGACAACACCTGTAAAACATAGAAGCATCTGCTTTTCCTATTCTTCCCAGAGCCACTACCCTCAACAAGCTTCTTCTTAGAACCAATGTGTGACTTCTGCTTTAGAGTGGTATGGAGATTGACACCTCCACCCCAATAAAATTCTCCAACCTTTACCATCATAACAAATAAGTAAGCAAGAGATAAAGAAAAAATCAACACAAAAAATAAATAAAAAGAGGTGAAGTGTAGCAAAAATAAGCAGAGACAAAACAAAGGAGAATATAGATTTGTCAAAAAGAAATTAAAATTAGGAAAAAAAAAAAAAGGCGGGCACTATTTTATCTACGGAAGCAGGTAAGATAGATACCACTTGATATTTTCAGTTGTAAGGTAGTTTTAAATTTAGGTTGGAGTAAAGAGGAAAGGGGAGAGAAACATTTAGAGGAGTCCTATAAATATGGAAAAGGATTTACATCCACTAAGTTGAAGGTCTGATACTTGTACTAAAGAGGACTTTTTAGTGTAGCTTAGTGTTGTTTACTGTAGCATGTAAGTTAGGGCTATTTTATTGCTATAGCAACCACTGTTTGGCAAAAAAATCTATCACTATATGCCAAGATACAGATATCTTTTTTTTATCTATTTAAGCCTTGACCCTTTACTTTACTCTAATAATTTTTAATTAGGTAGTAAAAAATCTACTGATTCAAGGCTTATTTAGAATACATATGTATAAGGTTTTATTAAAATCTATATATTAAATGCTTAGCTAGATTCTTTATATATATTACAATCCTTAACAAGAATTGTAGTATTCAAGGATGTATATTCTAATCTATATATTTCTATAAAGTAGAAACTATTTATTTCTGATGTTTTTTATTTTTTTTTTTTTTTGTTTAAATCATATTATATTCAGTTTATAGTACAAGCTCTATATATATACTATTAAGAATATAGTGTAGTAAAATCTATAACTACCTAAGATATCATGTAAATGACCTATAAGGTAGAAGAAAAAATAATGAAAAATAGTATGTAGAGGAAAGGAGTAAAGAGTAGTAAGAGAAAAGAGTAAAAGACAAACATAAAAATATAAAGATACCTATCATATGTAAGAGGAAGGAATAAGCCTAACAGAAATAAAGAAATGTAGGGAAGAGTACTAGGACCCTATCCTTTTAAACTAAGGAGGTGAACCTTATAATACCTAGAAAAAGAAATAGGGAAAAGTAAAAGTACTAAGAATACTATAAAAGGGACAAGAAATTTATGTTATAAAGAATAGCCCTATCTACATTACAGGTGATCGAAATGGGAAGCCAATTATAGATGTTATAAAGAATATAATAAGTATTAACTAAATTTCTACTGTAAAATAGAAGAAAAGAAAGGGAGAAGTGAGGAAAGGGATCTAGGATTCTATTTCTTTCTTATATTCAGCTATGTCCTTAGGCTTATTATCTCTAGTTGTAGTAGTAATTTATATAGGGTAGCATAGGTTATTTGTAGCATAATAGAGATATATGAAGGGTTACCCTGATAGTACTTATCAAGTTTGCTCCTGTGTTATGTAACTATATTATATACTCTTAATTAAGTGTGATGCCCTATCCATATATAGTGAAACTGAGGGAAGAGAAGAGAGTATTTATAGTATAAGGGGGAGAGAGAAGGGGGAGTGGGAGAGGGGAATTCACTTTATTTTATATTCATGACCCTGAAGGGGTCATATAAAAGAACCTATACTTTCAGCTATTGTAGCTATAACAGAGGTAAAAAAATATCTAACTTAATGTCAGTATCACTATAGTCAAGATAAAATACAAGTATAGATCTAAAGTCTTCCTTACTTATATGTAATAAGCTAAAGAAGAAGAGGGGGTAAAGGTAAAGAGTGGTAGGGGACAATGAAAAATCTAGAAAACATGACCAGTGGAAAGCCTAGCAACTACATAAAATAAGTAAAAGATATAACTAGGGAACCTCTTTTCCTTCTCAGATCAGGAAGCTCACACCTATCCAGACACCTGCCATAGAGAATAGGAAGTTCCAACTGCCCAAGATATCATCAAGAACTGGAAACCCTAGAATATGCCGTCCGTACTTACAAAAACAGAATCCTAGACTGAGAAAAGTTTCTGCCTAGGAATCCTCTGCTCACCTTAATTTTTAACAGCCCATTGCTGCTCAAAAACCTGGCTAACTACCTAAGGACCACCAAAACTGGGCAACTCTCACACCCCAACTAGTACAAGTTCCAAGTACAAGTAAGTGTCCTAACCCATGAACTGAAGTCTTGTACCCCCTTTTTGTCCCCTAGACCCCCGAGCAGATGTAGTTCATGTAGCCTATAGGCATACACCATCTTATAGCTTGATACAAATTTTAGGGATACTGATCCCGGTGAGGGACCATCAGTATCCTCTCATTTATACATTTCTCCTATTTCTATTTCCCCCTTATCTAGTGATGGTAGATTCATGGAGGAGGAAATGCTAGTATCTGCTTCTTCTGATCGTTTGCCTTTACCTGTTTTTTCAGATGTTTGTTTTAATGGGTAGTTTTTTTAGTTTGTATTTTCTTTTCTTTTGGGTATGCCATAGTCTTAGACTTTATGTGGATTCTTTTGTAAACTGCGAAGAGTAGTTTAGAAAATGAAGAATGAATCATCATCATCATCATCATCTCTTTTCTATCTCCAGCGAGGTAAACCTTGTAATAACTAGAAGGGATCAAGGGAGAAGTAATAAGCACTAAAATAAGATAGAAAGAGAAAAGGATAAAGTAGAAAACTTATATACAAAGCTCAATACACAAGATACTTACATAAATGGAATAACAAAAAGCAGGAAACAAATGAAATATCAAGGGGCTATAAGTCCCTATTCCCTCTTCCCTTGTAGTATACATATAACTAAAGACTTGTAAAGGATGTACTGTAAAGTGTTAGCACAAGAAGCTTCATAAGAAGGTATTACTAAGTGAACTCAGATATCTCAACTAGCAAGTTATAACTGCTTGTGATTTCACTTTTTATCACAGAGTTATTTTGGAGATAAAAATCTCAGAAGAAAAGCAAAGTATATTCTTAAGGCTTAAAGATAGTATAAGACTTGAGATAAAGGCTAGAGAGAGAAGAAAAATATAAGACATCGCTTGCAATAAGATTCCCTAGTACCCTAAATACTTATAGAACTAGGAGACATATATAGACTTTACTACAAAGGTATAGGTTCTATAACTCCTATATAGGTTAATGTTAGAGGTTCAAGGTCTACTCCTAAGTAAGGTAAGAGTATGATACTGTAGAGGTAGATATAGTAATAGGCTATAGAGTCTATAGACTATCTTAAGCTAACTACCAGTTAAACTACTGATTATCTTTCTTAGAACTACCAGGGTTAACTGATACCTAATAGACCTAAGGGTATGCCTAGCCTTTATCAGAGCTTAAGAGTACCTAAGCAGACCCCTTAGGAATAGGTTTTAGGTGTTCCCACTACTATCACACTTATTAGTACTCTACTACTATAACTACTACTCAGTATTAGATCTAGGGGAATGGGAAAGAGATACTAGTAATGGGTTAACTAGGCCCTCACTTCCTTACCCCCCTATGATACATTACTCGATAATTTATTTCCCTTGTTCTAAGTTTTACATCCAACTTCCTCTAGTAGGGTATTTATACTTAATGAAAAGTAATAACATAGCTAAAAGACCTAGATAGGAAGAAAGAAAGAAAAAAAGATAAAAAGAAAAAGAAAGAAAAGAGAAAAGAAAAGGGAAAAAGAAAAAGTAAAAATCCTCTACACCTTCCTCTATATCCCTATTCTGCAAAAAACATAAGTAAAAAAAGAAAGAAGAAAAGAAAGAAAAAATCACAGGTGACCTATCTATATTACTTCCATATAACAACCTTGGGGGGAGGGGGGGGGAACTCTAAGTAGCCTTCCAATTCCTTTCTTAACTATATTTTTCCAAAGTTCTGAATCCTTCTATAGTATATGCTTGGTGTCTTTGTATAGGTAATGTTCTTATTTGATTTATCTTGTTATTTCACATTTGTAGAGGTAGTGTTATATTGATTAGGGTTTACTATACAAGCAGATTTATAGGTTGAGGTACTAGGAATTTAGGATGTACAACTATCCTGTCCAGAACTAGTATGCCCTGGTGGTATTATATTTGTCTATAACTAATTATGTGTCTATTCCTTTGTTGATTTTCTTTCCAGCATACTCTTTAAAGTCTTTATAGAGTTATTCCTTCATTTTTTATTATATTGCTAAGTAGGTTATCATCTTCTTCCCCCTGCTAGCCCTTCCTAGTACCTGAGGTTTTTTGGACTCTTTTTGGCTATTTAGTCAACTTTTTCATTGCCTTCAATTCCTTTATATCCTAGGGACCATTCTACAGTTACTATCACTCCTATGTCCAAGAGGTTTTTGTTGATTGTGAAGATTTTAGTCACTATATGCTAGGTTCAGGAGGGATGTAGGCTGTAGGCTACAATAAGGGTAGCCTAGCTATCAGGGAAGATGATGGCTTTATATATGGTCACATCATTTTTTTTTTTCACCCTTTGAGGTTCTTGAAGGACATAAGGGTACTATGTAGTTCTCTATCAAACACATGGACTTTAGATCCTATGGTAATGCTGGATGCCTTTTGTTGCTGGTTTCTTTAGTATAGAATGCTAGTGGCTCCTACTTGCACTTTGTCTATTACCTTAAATATGTATAAGTAAATAGCTACTTCTGTTGGGCCTTATTGTCTTATAAAGGTTTTGAGTGTATCTTCTTTATCTTAGAAAGGGGTGAGCTTTAGGCATCCTTCTGTATTTATAGGGTATAGCCTAAATAGTAGTAGGAGATAGTAGGTTCTTTTTCCTATGCTATCTTTTATAGTCCATAGCATCATGTCTATGTATAGTGTTCTTGTTAAAGATTATGTACTATTGAAGGTTATATATCTCTAATTTAGTATTCAGGGGATTAGGAGTCTGTTATTGTTTCTATCTCGTAGCATAGGAATACTTTTGAAGTTCAGGTATGCCCTGTCTATTTTCAGTAGTCTAACTCTATACTTTATCTACTACCTTCTTATCTAGATATCTACTAGGGGGATTTTAGCATCAACTAGTGCCTTTTTGTTGTTTAGCAACTAGAATATTACACATAACTATATTACTATGGCTACTAGGCTAGAGTTGAGGACTTGTTTGGCTTTATCTATGATCTGGTTAGGGTACAAGGTGTCTACTATATATGTTATAAACACCAGTAGTGGTTCTCATGAAGGTACCTAGACAATGCACTATAATGGAGGTTATGCTTATATTATCAACATGTTAGTATGCCATCTCTACCCTTGGCTATTGTGTTAAGCACTCTGAAGATGATCCTATGTCACATGACCTTGTAGCATAGCGTATGATAGTGTGGCTTTACCATTAGCCCTGACTAGGCATAGGAAGTCAGCCCTATAGTGACCATGTAATCAGCTATAAGCATGACATAATATTGGCCTAGTCAGCTATAAGGTCATAATTGGGCGATCAGACTCATATCACAAGAGACTATCACAAATTGGGAGTGAGGCCTGAGAGGGTAATAGGTGATTATAGTCAAATTAAGTACTAATTACATCCTGTCCTTTCTGGACTCTTCTACAGTTTTCAGCAATTGGGAATCAGGAGATGGTCTAGATTGTGAAATGGTTCTTTGTGTTTCTGTTTCGTTTATCATCTCTTTGTCAGCTCAGGTGAAGGATGGGATATATAAGCATGCAGGGTTTAGTCTTGTCTTGGCTTTCCTTCCTTTCGTCTTTAGTACATAGCTTCTTGTCTTCTCTATGATCACTATTATGAAAGCCTTTGAGTTATCTTTAAGCCTTAAAGAATATATTTGTCTTTCTTGTGTTCACCTTAGAAATCTACCTAATCATCATAGGAAAGATATCTTCCAGTTAAGCTTTTGTTTAGCTGAGATATCTGAGTCTACTCAGTAATATTTGCAAAGCATACCTGAGGTATCTTTACTGACCCTTTTACAATCTATATAGGGTGATCTGTCACACTATATTCTTTAAAGAAGATGGCTTCCTCTTCTTCCAACATTCCAATTCCTAATGCATCCTCTCTTGCTCTCGTTGTAGGCATACAGCTCACCAACCCTTTGGCCTGAACAGTTCAGACCACATGCTCTTTAGCCTCCCACCCATCAATATATGATAAGGCCACTATTGACCCTAAGCTAGTGGAGTTGCAATATGCCAACAAATACCAGAAGGTGGTAATAGATAACTACATCCCCACCATGTAGGCACTCCACCAGGCAAGGTCCTTCCTAGGGGAAGAGCTATTTAAATGGGCTCTCCAGAACATAGAAGAGGAATTTTAGAAATAGCAAGATGATGTAGCAGCCATTGTCTATGTCACCATCATCCTACATCGCTCCATTCAAAAGCCTCTTCCAAAGATGTCTATGGCTTTTCCCCCCTCCATGACCAACTTGCTCCTTTCTGTGATCAAGCAGATCCAGAAGGAGAGGGCCTCTTTCACTCAAAGAGAGACCAACTTCACCAATACCCTGAATAAGGCCTATCAGGATATGGTCAAGGAGCTCCAGAAGCAGATTTCCAGGCTCCATCAACAGTTGGCAGATCAGGCTCTGCACCTGTTAGCCTCCCCAAATGAGCAAATTGCTAGCTTAATGGTATCCCTAGTAGAAGCTACGGCCAGTGCAGAAGTCCTGGAGTAAGGTGAGGTCCCTCTCCAGGGTAGGCTTAGCAAGGTAGAACATCAGGTTCTATGCTTGAAGGCAGAGAATGAAGCTCTCTCTGCTAGGTCTATGCTGAGGAAGGAAGATGTAGTTAAGCTCAGGGAAGACCTGATGAAGGCTAACAATAATGCCAAAATGTGGAAGGAGTTATACTACCAGTACAAGGAGTACTATAGGTCTATCATTTCGCCTCCTGTGTCCCAAAATCTGGAAGAGGTGATCAACCTCGATAATGGGGTAACCTATATCTCTACACCTCTACCTACCCTATGTCCCAGGCCTCTCTTCACAAAGTCAAGGCCTACCATCCCACTATTTCAACTATATTCCTAGCCTATCTCCCCTACTCCTCCTCTAGCACTGTCCTATTCTACCATCGCAGGACCTTCCAGGAGACAGGGCCTAACCTCCTTTGCCTCCTTTGTACCTGTACCCTAAGAAACCTCTCCTTATCCCCTTCAGGAGAGTGATATGGTCCAGATAGTGTAGGAGGCACTCAGACAAACTGCCCTACCAGCTCCTCCCTCTAACTGTTTAACTCTGGCTCCTCCTCCTGTAGCATCAGCCACCTTCAAGGGTCCCAAGCCCACTGATCCTGAGAGGTTCTTGGGAAAGGCAGAGGACATAAGGAAGTTCATCGAACAGTGCAAGAACTACTTTACCCTAAGCTTATGCCTTCCCCCATAACTGGATCAAAACCAGGTTTGCCTCCACATATATGACAGGTATGGTAGCAGTCTAGTAGAGAACCAATGGTCAGCCGTAGACCTAGCCAACCACTATTTGGGATGAATTTACCAAAGCGGTGAAGACTTACTTCAAGGCCTTCACCACCAAGCCCCAGGCTATCAGGGAGATCATTGATACTGAACAGACAAAGGGAATCCTCTCCTACCTTACCTACATGAAAGCCCTTAACCAGTTTGCTCAATATGAGTAAGAGGCTTTTAAGTTCTAGGTTGACAGAGGCCTGAAGGAAAATCTCTACCTAGCCATAGCTACCTAGACTATGCATGATATGCCTGCCACTGAATAGCTATCTCATGTGACGGATCACCCTATATGGTTCGTATATGACTCAGTAAAGATACCTCAGGCATGCTTCGCAAACACTACTGAGTAAACTCAGATATCTCAGCTAAATTAAAGCTCAAATAGAAGATATCATTCCTACAATGAACAGGGTAGACTTCAAGTGTTGAAGGTGACAAAGACAAATATATTCTTTGAGGCTCGAAGATAACTCAAAGGCTTTCATAATGGTGATTGCAGAGAAGACAAGGTAGCTATGTGCTAAAGAAGGAAGGAAGGAAAAACAGTGGACAAGAATAACCGTGCACTTATATATCCTATCCTTCACCTGAGCTGACAAAGAGATGATAAAGGAAATAGAAACACAAAGAACTAAGACCTGTTCTAGACCATCTCCTGATTCCTAATCACTGAAACCTATAGAAGAGTCCTGACAGGATAGGTAACGATTAGTACTTGATTTGACTATGATCACCTATCACCCTCTCAGGCCTCACTCCTGATTTGTGATAGTCTCTGGTGATACGAGTCCGATCGCCCAATCATGACCTCATAGCTGACTAGGCCAATGTCGCGTCATGCCGATAACTGATCACGTGCCTGTGTGGCTGACTTCCCATACTTAGTCAAGGCTAACGGCAAAGCTATACCATGCCATGTCATGCCACAAGGTCATGTAATAGAGGATCATCTCCAGAGTGCTTAACACAATGGTAAAGGGTAGAGACGGCATACTCACATGTTGACAATCTAAGCGTAACCTCCATCATAGCGCATTGTCCAGGTACCTTGACGCTAACCACTACCAGTGTTCATAACATCTCGTATAGTCTAAGTGGGCCTAGTGATGGAGGATGTGTGTGCAGCCATCAGGGAGTCCCAGAAGGGACATTCAACTAAGCAGACCACTAGCCAGTCTGCTCCTTCCAAGCTAAAAAAGACCCCAGACAAGCATCCTTTAGGGTCCTCTTCCCATGACAAAGGGAAGCTTCCTCAACTTACTAAGGAAGAGAAGGAGTAGGCTAAGAAGAATAAGGCCTGTCTACACTACTTGTCTAAACACCATAGTGTTAAGGACTATTACTCAACTCGGAAGTTCTCTATCTCTGCAGTCAAGATCACTTCCACTTCTACAAAGTGAAAGGTAGATAATGATGGAAACTCCTCCTCTTCAAAGTAGCAAAAGACTTCTGTGGCAAGAGTGGTCGATCTCCCAGATGACTGGAAGGATAGGGATGATATCCCTATAGTGTAAGGGTCCTTTTTCCTTTGTTCATTGCATCCTATGCCACCTCTTTTCTCTCATTTCTTTTGTTTCCTGTAAGACCCAGTTAGTTTGAAGTATTGGTTTTGTGTGCATAAAATTTCCTTAAAGTCCATTGATTGAAATTTCCTTTGTGCTTTCCTTACTAATGAGGTAGTATTCAGAACCATTGTTCTATTCTTGGTAGGTGAGCCTGCCAGTATTAAGGCTAATGTAATTCATAATACCCATGAGTGATGTATTATAACCTAATGCCATTATGACTGTTATGATACCCTCATGTATTATTTTCCTTCTTTTTCTAGAGGCATTAATTAGAGGTTATGTTTTCTTTTCTTTGTAGTGTTCTGCCTAAGGAGGACCTGTACTAGGTCGAAATGTGCTGGCCATATAGCAGACTACAACTCTTTACTATTCTTTGCACCCCCCTATTTCAGTTTTTTCACCTCCACTTTTCCAACTCCTGTATTTTGAAGACAACCTCCTTATGGACAAGATATATAGTGAGCTCCAGCTATGAGTTTCCTAGGAGAGATCAGGGAATGTATTCACTACCACCATCATGTTAACCATTGTTTCCTCTAAAGAAGGCACTGCCTAAGGCAGGTGTGTTATGGTTCCAGTCACTTTGCACTGGAAAACTCATTCTATTGAGGGTCCCCAAGTACACATGATTATAGCTACAGCTAAGTTAGACAATAGAGTGACTGGTGCCTACATCTTAGACTGCCTCCCTATCCCTAAGAAGAAGCAGTCCTAGGTGGTTAATGTCTTTACCTACAATGGTTCCTGCAGGTAGGAGTGGTATTATACTCCTAAGCTGCAAATACAGGTCCTCAACTATCGTAAACTTATTGATTTCGCCATTGACCCTATGCCTCTAGACATGGACATATATATTCCTGTTAAGTAGTTTCAGGATCATGATCTATAGGTTAATTATGATTGGGCTATTCTTGTGGGATTTCCCTCTTCTAAATGCAAGAACCATCTCGTGACCCCTTTAGTCCAGATAGCTTCAGCATTTGAATTAATCAAGGATTATGACTTCTACACCAACTCCGAATCTGTCAGTGGCAGACTGTTATGGTAGGTGGACACCCCAGTCAATGAAGGAGTTGTCCGTCATTGGTGTACCACCATGACCAGAGCTCTAGTGGGCAATTTTGCTAAGCTCTTCATGCAGTCTTCCATCTCCTCAACCTCTGAAGGTGATAAGTGGGAACAGATCTATGCTGCTACCTTCTCTGAATAACTAGCCTCTTCACTCCCTCCCTATCAGGAATGGGATTGCAAAATCGATTTGAAGGAAGGAATGACTCCTCTCTAGGGCCCACTTTACTGTCTTTTAGAGACTAAGCTCTAGGCCCTGCATGAGTACCTTGATCAGATAATCAAGAAGGGGAAGATAAGGCCCTCCAAGTCTCCTGCAGGTGCTCCTATCATGTTTGTTAAGAAGGCTGATGGTTACCTCCACCTTTGTATCTACTACCAGGGTTTGAATAAGATTGTTATTCAAAACCGGTATCCTCTGCCCCTTATAGGTAAACAGAGAGACCAGATTGGCAATTCTCAGTGGTTCGCTAAGTTTGACCTCAAGAATAGCTACAACCTCATCCGCATTGCCAAAGGTGATAAGTGGAAGACTTCCTTTTGTACTCATTACAGCTAGTATAAGTATTTAGTGATGCCATTTGGTCTCTGCAATGCCCCTACTGTCTTCCAGGAAATGATGAACATGATCTTTTATGACCTCTTAGATCTAGGTGTCCTCATCTAATAGGACAACATTCTGATCTATGCCACAACTAAGGAAGAACATGACCGCCTTATGCATGAAGTCCTCAAGTGCCTTGACCACCACAAGTTAGCCCTTAAACCAGCCAAGTGTGTCTAGGCAGTCCATGAGGTAGAATTACTTAGGTTTATCATCTCTGACAAGGGTAGTAGCATTTTGGAGGATAAGATTCAAGCTATCTGAGATTGGCTGACTCCCACTACGGTTCACAATGTCTGCTCCTTTTTGGGCCTAGTAAACTTTTATCGGGTCTTCATCCAAGGATTTTTGAAGATCGCCATACCCCTGACAAACCTCACCAAGTAAGACCAGCCCTAGACCTGGGGGTCTCAGTAGTAATCTACCTTCGATACCCTCAAGGCTCTCTTTACCTCTACACCTATCCTTGTCTATCACAATTTTCAAGTCCCTCTTCAAGCTGAAACTGATGCTAGTGACTTTACCCTTAGGGGCATGCTGTTGCACCGGTTTCCTGATAGCTCTATGTGCCCATTGGTATTCCACTCTTGCAAACTTGAACCTGTGGAGTAGAATTATAAGATTTATGAAAAGGAAATGCTTGTAGTCTTTGACTGCCTTTACACATAATAGAGATATTGATATAAGGGAATAGCTCATCTAGTGCTGGTAGTGATGGACCATAAGAACCTGGAGTACTTCACGACCACTTGGCTCCTCTCTAGGAGACAGGCCTAGTGGATGGAGAAATTGGGCACTATTGATTTCCAGATAGTGTATTAGCCAGGTAAGTCCAATAATATAGCTGATGCTTTGAGTAAACATGGGGACCACATCCCTATAGAGGGGGCACCAGAGCTCGGTCTTCTTTTTCTTAAGAAAGGATAGTATATTGCTGTAATTGAGAAGTCTTATACCTCGCTCAGTCATTCCTTTTACTAACCCTTAAGAGAAGCCATTGTTGCTGACCGTGAATGCCAACGTATTTTGAGCTCACCACAGGAACCCTATAGTGTTCATGATGGCCTTCTGATGTAGAATGGTCTGTGGTATTTCCTCCCTTCTCTCCATACTGAGGTCCTCAAGTCAAGGCATAATCACCCTATAGCAGGCCACTTAGGCTGAGATAAGACCTTTAATCTTATTGACAGAGACTTCTACTGGCCACCTCAAAGGTAGGATATAGCCAAGTATATCTCTGCATATGAATAGTGCCAATGGAATAAGGCCTGCTAATACAAGGCCTATAGGCAATTGTTTCCATTGGAGATACCCTAGAGGCCATGGGAATCAATCTCTATAGATTTTATGATAGACCTTCCTCCTTCTGACGGCTTCACCTAAGTGTGGGTGATCGTTGATCATTTCTCTAAGATGGCGCACTTTATTCCTCTCAGCCCTAATGTTGACTCTAGGCACCTAGCCAACATTTTTCTTTGTGAGATTTAGAGACACTACAGCCTCCTGGCCAACATCATCTCTGACTGTGATCCCAAGTTCGAATCCTTTTGGGGTCATATGATGCATAATCTTAGGGTTCAGTTATCGTAGAATACTATAGCTTACCCCCAAATAGATGGACAAACTAAATAGCTCAACCAGGTCCTAGAAGCTTACCTCTGTATGTATATCGACTTTGAGTAATCAGATTACGTTTTCTTTTTCACCCTAGCAGAGTTTGCATACAATAATATCAAGTCATCCTCCACCGGGGTATCCCATTTCTTCACCAATTTTAGATATCATCCTTCACTTGATGTAGTTCAAATGGTCTCTGCCTATCAGGAAAGTAAGGCTTTAAGCAGAGAATGGACAACCATATGCCAATGCCTCTTCACTACTTAGCAGAAGATGGTTATATAGTATGACAAGTATCACCAAGCCTACCCAGCCCTAGAGCCTGGTGACTTTGTCCTTCTTAAGTGTGATGATATCACCCCCTCCTGACATTCCTGCAAGCTCAATGCAAACTTTGATAGCCTCTTCGAGATCATTAAACCTGTAGGGTCTTGGGCCTACAAACTCAAGCTTCCCTTCTCTTAGAAGATCTACCCTGTTTTCCATATTTCCAAGCTTGAACCCTATTATATGTCTGGCCAATTTCCTGTTTACCCACCTCCTCCCCCTAAGGTAGAGGAGGGTGAAAACTACTTCTTCATCTCAGAAATCACCAAGGTTCAAAATAATCAGAAAACTAAATTAGTGGAATACTTTATGTTGTAGGAAGGATACCCTTGGGATGAGGGGAGTTAGGGACTATTGGAGTAACTGCTAGTTAACGGTGAACCCATCGATGCTCTTTTGACCTTTTGAAAGGCTTATCCAGAGGTAGAGCACCAAGCTACTAAGTTAGAGGAGGCTCTACCATGCAAGCAGAGAAGGAGGAATTAAGGTATGTATAGTTGCTCTTTCCTCTACAGTTAGTTTCCCTTTAATGCATTGGGGTAACACCTTTGTATCTATCGCATAGTCCTGAGTCCCCTTTAAGCTCCATCGAGTTAGGATGACCTCCCCCTATAGGCTACAGGAAACTATTCACCTGACCTGGTGGCTCTTAGGGTAGGTTGAAGAATTCGACGAAAAGCTAACTCCTATATACATGAGGGACTATGTGCCTTATAAGGGGCATAGTGTTATGAATACTGGTAGTGGTTCTCATCAAGGTACCTAGATGATGCACTATAATAGAGGTTATGCTTAGATTGTCAACATGTGAGTATGCTGTCTCTACCCTTTACCATTGTATTAAGCACTCTAGAGACAATCCTCTATCATATGATCAGGTAGCATGGTGTAGCATAGTATGGCTTTGCCATTAGCCCTAACTAGGTGTAGGAAGTTAGCCCTACAGTGACCAT
>JABYPW010000985.1:0-18742 GCA_016880775.1 Phymatotrichopsis omnivora
TAGGTGGAGGATACGCTTCTTTGTATGGTACAAGTAGGTAGAGGAAACATAACTTTTTGGTGCGAGTTGGCAGAGGATCATCCTTTTCACTTTGGTTATGTCTTTGCTTTTAATTAAGTGTAAACACCCTGCTGGAGGAAAAAGGATGTAAAATAACATAATATGGGAAAATAATACAAGTCACACCTCTGGATACTGGAGGAAATGGGATGTAAAATAACTATAGTGGGAAAAACATATAAGTGGCACCTCTGGATAGTATACCCTAATGCTCCTATGTATGTGACTATGTCTTTGTTCTTAATTGAATGTACACACCCTGTCCATAAATCAGTGACTGAAGGAGTCCCAAATGTGGCACCTCTGGATATGCAGGAAAGTTGGAGCTTTAGCTTTGTCAAGTGCCAAATTACCTAGGTTACAGATTTGGAAATGAATCTTCTCATCAAAGGCAAAGGGTTGTTAGATATCAATAATGGTTATACAGTTGCATAGGGTAGGGTAGCATGGAATAGGAAAGGGGCTGGTCAGTATAAGTTCTTTTTGGGTGACTAGGCCACTCTTCTTCTTCTATTTTTTAGAGACAACTTAGGCCTAGGTTTGAGAATCTTAAACTTGTTGTAGGGTATGGAGGGAGGAGGAGGAGGTAGCAATACTGCACAATTTGCAGAGGTCTTTGGTGATTGCTTTTTGTTGTATTTGGATTTCCTTGAAAGATTTAAGGACTTTAGGAGCAGGGGGAGGGGGGTTCAGCTGCAGTGGCTAGGGCATCTGGAGGAGGTGGCATCAATCATGATTCCAAGGTAGCAGCTCAGTTAGCAAGCTCAGCTTAGTTGGTGAGAATAGTAGTAAGAGTTATCTAGATCATAGCCAAAGATTGTTGGATGGCAGGGAGGTCTCTTCTAAAGAAAGCAAGGTGGCCAGTGCTATTCAAAAAGCTCTTATGCCACTAGGCTGTCAGTATTGCATCCTGTGAAAGAACAATTCTGAGAGGTATTGGAGGCAAATAATGTTCTGAACTTCAAGGAGGTAAGGTCAACTTAGGACTTTTGTAAGGCTTCTAGCTTTTTCAAGCTGCTTGGTTGACAGGCTAGGGAGAGCAGAGGGTAGGAGAGGGTTAGAAGAGAAGAGGGGAGGAGGAGTAGGGTTTGTAAGGGGTACTGTGATGAGTGGACAGCACTTAAGGTGTAACTTAGAACTTTTGTAAGGCTTCCAGCCTGTTCAAGCTATTTGGTGAGGTGCTAGGGAGAATAGAGGGTAGGAAAGGGTTAGGGGAGAAGGGTGGAGAAGGAGTAGGGTTGTAAGGGGTACTGTGATAAGTGGATATTACTAAAGGATAGAGATAGAAAATTCATGGTGTTGAGTTTTCAATCAAGTGAAGTGTGGAGGTTGAGAAGCCTGAACCCTAAAAAACACCTGATATTTATTTCTCTAATAATTTATATTTTACATCCTATACCCTTGGTAGGGCATTGCACTCAATTAAGAGTATATGATATAACCAAAAGATACAGGATGAAAAAGAAAAAGAGTGAAAAAAGGAAATCCTCCACCTTCCCACCTTCACTCTCATAATAAAAGAAATCCTCTATTTTCATCCATATTCTTTTCTCAAGACATATGGCATTACTTCCATTAGCTCACTTCAAGGGGGCTATGGGTCAGTTGGCTAAGCAACCATTGGAAATGGATGAGCAGTTTTTATGGTCACTTCTTGCTTGGGAAGCTCCAGAGTCAGCTATTCTTTGACCTTTTAGCTGAGTCAGTTGTGCTGGTTCTTTGGATAAGTTGTATGACATTATCTGAAGTGGTGGAGCAATTTTTCTTTCAGACACATTCCAGACAGCCTGCATACTGCTTGCAGGATCTCTGAGAACTTGTGAGCTGAAGTACTTTTGTCTTTGGTAGTCCCCTAAAAAACACCAAAAGACAATTGCTTATAATTCTATGTTCACTAATCCATATTCTTGTGAATGGATGTAGAACAGAAATAGAAGTGATTAGTGATTAAGAGTACTAATCACCAATATCAGGGTCAAGATCATCTTCATGCAATATGGCTTGATCAGTAGAAATTTGATTGCTTCAGTCACTATTGTATGGACAGGGCATGTACACTCAATTAAGAGCAAAGACATAATCATATATATAGGAGTATCAGGATGTACCATCATCTGCTAATCACTATTAGGGTAACCTTCTATACAGCATATGGCTTGATCAGCAGAATTTTTGATTCCTTCAGTCACTATTGTATACATAGGGTGTGTACACTCAATTAAGAACAAAGACATAGTTGCATACATAGGAGCATCAGGATAAACCTTCATCTACTAAGTGCTTTTAGAGTAACCTTCATACAGCTATTATGATCATTTACTCACATTCACTGACATATGTCTTGATCAGTAGAAATTTGATTCCTTCAGTCACTATTGTATAGAAAGGGTATGTATACTCAATTAAGAGCAAAGACATATTTGCATACATAGGAGTGTCAGGACATACCATCATTTGCTAAGTGATATCAGGGTAACCTTTATATGGCCATTATAATCATCGAAACTCTATTCCCATAGGCCATTATAATCATCAGTTGCATTTGCTTATATAGACTCAACCAATCCTTAGGGAATAATGCAGAGTCAGACAAAACTCACTTATGCTACAAAACCTATGACTGACTTAGGAAATCATAGTATTGAGGAGTGGTGCAAGTGGGATTTGAACCTATGACATTGTTCATTACAATATAACAACACTAGGATAGCTATACTACAAGACTATCCTTACCCCTATAGCTTGATCACTGACAGTACATATGTTAGACATGATCTCCTAGATTATGCTAGCTTGACTTCTTTTTATCTGATCATGTATAAAGCTTAGCAGTTACCACATTTATCAGATATGCCTAACATGAGTAGAGGCCATACATATTAGTCAACTGGAAAATACCATCTTACTAAACGTATGTGTAGCAATCCTAACTATAAGATTAAGGCCAATAATGTGGAACCTCTATTCCATCGGTCACACCCTCTAGTGGGCGGCACTAAATGGGAACTTAATCGGATGGCCTAACAAAGAGAGGGAGCGATACATCGCTAAGCGCTGTCAGGGTAACCCTTCATACGGCCATTGTGGTCATCAGTCGCAATTGCTTACAAGGACTGAACCAGTAATTAAGCAACCTTGCACGGTCAGGGAAAACTCGCTTACGCTACAAAACCCATGACCAACCAGTAATTCATGGTATGGAATGGGGTGAGCGGGATTTGAACCTACGACAGAGCATACTACCCTTAAATACATTAACTGCAAAGATGCATATGCTGTAAATAACTAATACTGCCCTACTTACATTGCCATGATGGCTAAAGATGATAAACCTACAGACTTAGCTGAATATAAAGAGGAAATGGAATCCTAGATCCTTTCCCTCTTCCATTTCCTTCTTCTGTTCTACAGGAGGACTTCAGTCATTGCCTGATGTGTTCTTTCTAATGTGAATTCCTTTCCCTTTTACAATCTACTTAGTGATTTTGCATTTCCCTTTATAAGTGTTGTAAAGGTTTGCCTCCTTAGGGTAAAATGATAGGGTCTCAGTGCTTTTCTCTGTTTCTCTTACATTTTTCTAGGCTTGTTCCTTCCCCTTTACATGATGGGTGTCTTTGTGTTTTATGCTTTTACTTTTTTTCCCTCTACCTCTCTTTGCTCTTTTGCTGCTGCTGTGCTGTCTTTTTCTTCCCTCTTTCTTCTTCTGCTGTAGGGCTTACTTAGGGGACATTTGGAGTTGTAATAGGCTTTGTCATACCATATCCATAGAGGATGCATGCAGAGCTTATACCTTGGAACAATGTGATATGAGAGAACAAAAATACATGTATTAGTCATTAGAAGCTAGAGCCCTACATAGAAGGAAGGATCCTTTATTATTGTAGACAGGTTAGACTTACTGGTGTTGCTCATCTAACATAACCTATTATTGTATGCAGCCATAGTACCTAGTGCTGTAACACAGTGGAACCAGTTCACAATTCCAAATACCCTAGCACAGAACGCCAGGAACAACCCTATCATAAGAATAATAGAGTTCTAGATGTGGTAGTTATCAATGAATCATTCTTAACTACAGCCAGAGGAGTATAGGTAGGAGAGGACACAGGAAGCAATCACTTCCCTATATCTACTAGAATATATCTCAAGATCACATTTTGTCAGAAAGTACTACCTAGCTGGAATGCCTTCCCAAGCTTATGACTAATAGAATCACCCAGTATAGAGCAATCCATACAGCTCAAATCTATCTTTCGATGGTACAGACATAGATTTAAAGAAAAAGTAGGTAGGAACCAGTCCTAAAACCAACACTATTTGGCAATACAAAAAGCAAAATGCAAGTATTTGGATGACTGGATTAATAATGCAAATGAAGAAGACATCTGGAGGGTCGAAAATTTCAACATAAAAATCAAGCTTGCAGGTATGCCCCAAAACCAGCTAATATTCTCCCCTCTCCTATGCTACAACCCCCATCTGTAAACCAATGCTCTACTAAGATGTTCCAATGGTCAGTAAAGGAACAAATTAGCAGTGTTATAACAATGAAGAATACAGCCATAGGACCAGTATACCCTGTCTAGAAAGTGATCCACAAGAATTCCCCAGATCTTATCCCCATCCTTGTCACATAAGTCTTAAAGTACAGGTACTACCCAGTCAACCTCAAAGAAACTCTATATATTGTCCTACCCAATTTTTGCAAAACTGACTTTACTGCACGAAATTTTTTACCAATATGTCTATTCATATTTATTTGTTTCATGACCTGAAAGGGTTGCATGGTACAACTACACATACAGCTATACAGCTCAAAAAAACTTTTAAATGCCATTGGTTTAGTAGCCATATGAAGGTTACCCTGAGAGTGCTTAGCAAATGAAGGTACATCCTAATGCTCCTATGTATGCTCCTATGTCCTTGCTCTTAATTGAGTGTACATGCCCCATCTATACAATAGTGACCGATGGGAGTTACAATATCACCACTTGTTTGGTACATATCTTTCTAAAATGCTACTCTCACTAAAAATGCCACTCTTTAGCAAGCTAAAAAGAAAAAAGTCCTGGTCCAAAATAAAGTAAGAAAGAAGATTCCCAAGAGAGAGATTAAAATGTTGAAAAATCTATCAGGTTATCCTTAAGGTCACCCTTATAAATTATACCTGGAATAGGAAGTTTCTTTACATGAGCAACAACCAGTTGCAGCAGGTAATACACTAGAATGTACTCCTCAGCATTGAAACTACTGCCATAAATTACTAGATATAATCAGCAAACATGTTAGGCACCTTTAACTGTCTAGTGGTATCAATTTAGAAAATATATTTATGTTTCTTATTGCTTTGTCCAGAATTTTCATTTTTTTCCCTCACTACTTGCCTTGTATTTCTTATTACTGTTGGTTAAAGGTTTCATTTTTCTTTTAAGCAACACTGGTCATATCTCCATTTTAGGAACTGTATAAGAATTTTCATTTATTTTATTTCAACTAGGACTATATTTTTTGGCTCTAGTAGAAAGTAGTATTATGAAGGTTTTCTCATACAGTTATGAAAAAAATCCTATCACCCTAACTGACTCTATCTACTTTACAACCAGCTTTCAAGGTCCCCCAGTTATATAAGAAATACATACCCATAGCCATGCCTACAGTACACCTAAAGGGGAGGTAAGAAAAAGAGAGGAATGACCAGCAATAGCTAAGGATAAGATTGGGATTTGACAAGGGTATGAATTGTTATAGCTAACCTTGGGTCATCAGGTATGCCTTTACTCTAAAGATGGTGGCACTACTAGTAGGTATGGTGGGGAGAAAAACTAAGCAAAACTATGCAAAACCCTAAAAAATGTATGAAGGAAAAAAGCACAGGGAAAAGCATTGGAAAACTCCTAAAGTATGTATACTAGGATGCCAATGGAGAGCCTGAGGACTGTATAGTAGGATCTGAATGATGCAGAGAATGGTATATAGTCTTCCTAAAATAAAATCTGACTGAGTTTTGAATAGATAGCTAAGGGATAAGTGCCCAACTGCTGTAGTTTTATATAGTAGTGAGTTTTTGGACTTTACATGTTACTTAAGCTTTGTTTGAGTGTGGAGTGTTTTAATAGAACTATTACTGTAGCTAGTTCTGTTACTGGGAAAAGTTGGTACTTCAGCCAACAATTTGCTAGATCACACCAAAGTGGATACATCATGACATCAAACCTTGGTATGGACTTGAATGAAGGGAAGGTAGTAGTTTAGAAGATGTGGCACATTGTATTGGTTATTGCAATCTTGGAAGAAAATTTTTAGGAGGCTGAGTACTCCTCCTATTAGCTCTGGCCATATGAAGGGTTACCCTGACAGCACTTAGCACGATCACTCCTATATATGCGGCTATGTCTTTGCAATTAAGTTTGTGTACATGCCCTACCTGTACAATAGTTAACCGAGGGAGAAGCATATCCTTTCCTATTAGCTCTTCTGTATGAAGGGTTACCCTGACAGCGCTTAGCAAAGATCGCTCCTATGTATATGGCTATGTCTTTGCAATTAAGTTTGTGTACATGCCCTGCCCATACAATAGTGAACTGAGGGAGAAGCATATCCTCTCCTATTAGCTCTGAGAGATATCAAGCCTATAACTAAAAGTTTGTATAGTGCACTGTGACTTGTATGGGGATATTACTAAGCTTCTCCATTACAACATACCCAGTTACTAAATTTACAAAACCTCAACACCAACAAATATCGCATGACATGTTGCAATGGTCATCATGAACTCAACCCCCCCCCCCTCATCCTCCTGTTCTTATGGAGCAAGCTTCCTTTTCTGTCAAAACTATCTCTGATTTCCTCTGTAACCCCATTTTTGATGCAGCTACATAGGTGGTGCTTCAGAGGTCCTACAGTGCTTAAATCAGCTCAGCTGGACTTGTATAACACTACTCTTCCTGCTCTCCTACAGTCTATTGAGAGATTCAACAGTCTGTCTTTGCTCTCTAAGCTAGCTAACAGTCAATTGAACAATGCTTCAATGAACTTGAGACCATTACCACTTTACTTGTCCTCCCTCAGTTCACTGATATATGGACAGGGTGTCGTACTCAATTAAGAGCATATGACATAGTCGCGTAACACAGGAGCTATCTCGCTAAGCGCCGTCAGGGTAACCCTTCATATGGCCATTGTGGTCATCAGTCACATTCACTTACAGGAACTGAAACAGTAATTAGGCAACCCTGCAAAGTCGGGGAAAACTCACTTACGCTACAAAACCTGTGACCAACCGGTAATTCGTGGTATGGAATGGGACGAGCGGGATTTGAACCTACGACATTGCACGTTACTGCACAACGACACCAGGACAGCCATACCACTAGACCATCCTCGCCCCTGAGACCATTACCACCTGCATCTATACCACAGCTCAAACTGCAGCGCCTACACTCTCAGATGCAGCTCTCACTGAATCTGTTAAAAAGATGCAGTCTGAGACTTCAAAAACTACCAACGCTGTGAAGAAGCTCACCTCTTTAGGGATCCCACCTTCAATCTCAACAACTAGCATTGCACCACTTTAGACCTCCTAATGCCAGAGTCACCTAGGCCCCAGTGAATCCTCATGACCACTCCTTGGCTAAGGTTGTCAAAAAGAACCAAAAAGGCAAAGCCCCAGCTATACCACAGACCACCACCACCACCTCCACTCCTGCCCTAAGCTATATAACTAAGTAAGAGCACAAGATAATTGTGAGCCTGGAGGGAGAAATCCTTGACTTTAACCCCATTACAGTCTAAGATAAACTCAACAAGGCTCTTGTCTCTAAAAAAGCTCCCTCTACCTACTGAATCTAATCTATTAGAAAGGCTGGCCAATGCAATGTCTTATCCATTATGGAAAACACAACTGCTTAACAAGTTCTCACCTACAAAGCAACCATTGAGAAAGCTGTTAGGAAGTTCTTCCCCAACATCAGCAGCCTATGCTGCAACTTCTTGAACCAGAACTACATCATGCACAATATGATCACCTAAGACTCTGGTGTCTCTAATTTGAACACATGTCCAGGATCCATATGAGGAGATTAAGATATTCAACCATAGAGTCCTACTTCTACAAACCCCATGTTGGCTCACTTCCAAGGAGAAAGTCACTGGCAAGAAAGCATCTTCCATTATTGTCACATTGTTAACAACCAATTCTGGATCTCTAAGCATCTCACAATCCTAAACAAAAACTGAAAGACTGAATAGTATATCACCATCAGCAATACAACTTAGTGCATGTGTTACAACCAGTACAGTCATCACCAACTCCACTGGACTTCCCAGCCCCTCTGCCAGTACTGTGCCAGAAAACACCTCCTTACTAAATATACTTTGTGGCAACCCTGACTGCAAGATCAAAGGCTGACTGTGAATTGCATACCATATGCAAAACCATTAATGGTGAAGGTGCATATGCTGCTCATGACCTACAAGGCCCTACTTCCATTGTCACCACAACCAAAGATAATAAGCCTAGGGATATAGCTGAACATGAGTAGGAAACAGAATCCTAGATCCTTTCCCTCTCTCCTCTTGTTTTTCTTCTGTTTAATGGTAGGATTTCAGTCAATATCTAGTGTGTTCTTTGTAACAAATTGCTTTTCCCTTTTATTGTATACTTAGTGCTTTTGCTTTTCCCTATTTCTTTTGCTAGGTGTTGTAAGGTTTGCCTCCTCAGGGTGAAATGATAGGGTCCCATTGTGCTTCCCTGTTTTTCTTTCTTTCTGTCACACTTATTCCTTCCCCCTCACATGTGATAGGCATTTTTGTGTTTGTTTTTTACATTCATTCTTTCTCTATTAGTGATCCTCTCTTTGCTCTTTACTGTTACATGCTCTTTTCATTGCTTCTTCTTCTGCCTCAGGGGTCACTTAGGGGATTGTTTGACAAAGCTATAGGATTTGTCATGCCATATCTATACAGGATAGATGCAGAATGTATACCTAGACACAAATGTGACAAGATTGAAACACAAAAAAAACCAAAAAATTGTATAGGGATATTAGCCTATTTTAGGGATGTATAAAGAGGTCATACTCTGAGCATGGTCTTTGTGGATTAAGTGAGGTTAAACTGTAAGTCCTCACCTATCATTAGCACCAATATCTCCTATACAGTGTGTGAAGTAGATAAATTAAAGTGAGTTGCAGGTCTGAAGGAATGACTACTTTACTCTATCTCTAACATCATCACACTGTAAGGTTTTTCAAATCATAATGGTTTTAAAATTTCAATATCAAGTATAGACCCCTTCTATATGGGCAAAGTGAGCATTGGTAGCCAAAGAAGTAATTGTACTACAGGTGAGCCCCCAAATTGTCTAACTTGAGTTCCCTTAATAGATGTTATGACTGGTAAGGAAGGACTAAGGTTATAGGTTTCTTTAACAATAAGCAGTAAGAACAATAGCTGAATGAAGGTTACCCTGATGGCACTCAATGAGTATCACTCCTATGTATGTGACTATAGCCTCTTAATTGAGTGTACCCAACCCATCCATATAATAGTGACTGAGGGAACATAATAGTGAACAATAGCTGAACCACCTCTTTACATGAATGAAATTTAGCAGGAGGACATTTCCATACTTAAAATAAGCTTATTTCAATGAAATGAATTATTTTTCTATCTCTGATTTCTCAAGATCAAACCTCTTTCCTGCTGCTAGGGCTTGTATTGTATACAACTTATCTTTATTAGTCCAAACCTAAGTAACTGAGTCAACATTTAAGAAGCTATCCTGGTTGAGTTGCATTTGTAAGTTGAGCTCTTTCTCTGCTTATGTCAAGTCAATGTTATATGGTTTAAGCAATGCTTGCTTCTTATAAACTCCTCCTAAAGTTCAGATTCTTTTTGTAAATCCTTATAACATATGTGAATTCTACATCAATGAAGGTCAGGTCTGTTCTATAAATCCTTTGGACATATGTGAATTCCTACCTCAAGGTCAGTTCAATTCTGTAAATCCTTCAGTGTTATTATATCTCATATAAGCTTTAAGTACTCCAAGTTCCTCAAACTTAGCTTCAAGCAATGAGGAATGTGCATCATCTAAACAAACCCTAAAGGCTAGAAATAAAGATACCACTATGCTGTAAACTATTTGGCACTTCTTTCTTTTGAAGGTTAGCTTCCACCTGTAAAACCTTCATATGCAAATTTCCTCCAAAGGTTAGTTCCATCCCATAAACTATTTATATGTACAAGGCTACAAACCAAAGGACAGCTACATTCTATAGGATTTTGATTTCCTATCAGTCATAATTATATGGACAGGGTGAGTACACTCATTAAGAACAAAGACATAGTCGTATACATAGGAGTGTCAGGACATACCTTTATCTGTTAAGCACTGTCAGTGTAAACTTCATACAGCCATTGTGTTCATCAGTCACATTTGCTTACATAGAGTCAAGCAGTAATCAGGTAACCATGTACAATTAGGAAAACTCACTTACACTACAAAACCTGTGACCAAGTAGGAAATCGTGGTATTAAGGAGTGGCATGAGTGGGATTTGAACCTATGACATTACATGTTACTGTATAACGACACTAGGACAGCCTTACCACTAGACCCTCCTTACCCCCAGCTACATTCTATACCTTGTTGTAATCCCTTAGTCACTATGTATGGACAGGGTGTCACACTCAATCAATAGCATATGACATAGTTGTATAACATACGAGCAAACTTGCTAAGTGCTGTCAGGGTAACCATTTATACAGCCATTGTGATCATTAGTCACATTCACTTACATGGACTTGCCAAGCTACATTCTATACCTTCTTGTACTCCCTCAGTCACTATGTATGGATGTGGTGTCACTTTCAATCAAGAGCATATGACATAGTCACATAACATAGGAGCAAACTCACTAAGCAATATTAGGGTAACCCTTTATACAGCAAGCTACATTCTATACCTTCTTGTACTCCCTCAGTCACTATGTATAGACAGGGCATTGCACTCAATCAAGAGCATATGACATAGTCACATAACATAGGAGTGAACTTTCTAAGTGCTATTAGGGTAACCCTTCATACAGCTAAGATAAATTCTATAGGATTTTGATTTCCTATCAGTCACAATTATATAGACAGGGTATATACAGTCAATTAAGAGCAAAGACATAGTCTCATACATAGGAGTGTCAGGGCATACCTTCATCCACTAAGCACTGTCAGGGTAACCTTTATACAGCCATTGTGTTCATTGGTCACATTCACTTACATGGACTCAACCAGTAATTATAGAACCATGTACAGTTAAGGAAAACTCACTTACACTACAAAACCCAAGACCAATAGGGAAATCATAGTATTAAGGAGGAGTGCGAGTGGGATTTTTACCTGTGACATTGCACATTACCATACAATGATACTAGGACAGCTATACCACTAGACCCTCCTTGCCATAAGCTACATTGTATAAATCCCTCTGATGAATAATATTTTTTTGCAAAGCTTGGATTCATCCTGTAAACCCTTTGGATACACCAAGATTTCTCTCTGAAGGCCTGCTTAAACTATAAATCCTTCAGACATCCAAGTACACACATAGGGTTTCTTAGCACACTTTTTTTATCTTTCTCAAGGGGGGGGGGGGGGGGGGGGGGGGGTGTATGGAGGGTAATTTATTTTTATTCTTATAGCCCAAAAGGGGCCATCTAATAAGAACATCCTCATATAGCTTTACTAGCTATGGAGTAATAAGGATACATTTCTTCTGAAACAAACAAAGAATTAGCACACAGAAATAAATAAACATTAATAAAATCAAGCCTGCAGAGTCAAATCCAAGACACAGTAAACAGGGGCAATATCCTCCTCCAGAATATCTGACAAAACAATAGAAGAACTATCAGAGGCTAAGACCATAGAGGATGGAGAGGCTGATCCATTAACTGGATCCAAAATCTGTAAGAGGTTCCTAATATAAGAAGAACTTATATGGTCTGCATGAAGAACACATACTATATAGGAGGGGGAAGGGAAACATGATAGGGGTCTACTCAGGGGTGCAAAATGAACTGGTATAGCTACTTGGAATTTGTAAAGGTGAGATTGGTTAGGGAGCTCTGTCCTGGTTTTTGAAATATATGACACAATTATCTTGGTTTCTTCTTCCAAGCAGAATATCTTTTCCAGTTCCCTAGGCCTTGGAATGTACTTTTCATATATGTCCTGTCTTGCCAGGCCTTAGTAGTGGACCATCTTGAATTCCCTTTGATTCACTACTATGTAGATATGGTGTATACACTTGATTAGGAGCAAATACTTAGTTGCACATTGTAGGAGCATCAGGTGTGTAGCTTCATTCACTAAGCACCATCAGGGTAACCTTCATATAGCCAGCCTCAGTGGTGGAGGAGGTCATATTATGATATGCAAAATGCAGAAGGGTTAAGAGGGAACACTAATCATTTTGTTCATATGAAGAAGAGGCATTGAGGTATTGCTCAAGTGTGGCATTGACCAATTCCATTTGTCAGTCAGTCTGAGGGTAGTATGTAGTACTTATGTAAGCCTGGATGTCTAGGGTTCAATAGAGTTGTTTCCAAAATTGGGGGACAAATGTAGATCTGCAGTCCAAAACCAATTCCTTTCAGGAGGCTATGGTATTTCTAGATGTTTGCAAGGTATAGCTCTTCTTCAGCAGTGACAGAGTGCCTAGTTAGTACAAAGTGTACTATTCTTGGTAAGCTGATTTAATAGTGATCAAAATAGGAAGTTGAGTACAGCTGAATATAGCATATAGAGCTGAATGTAGCATAGCTCATGCTCATAATCAAGGAAATACCCTGTCCATACAACTAGTGACTGAGGGAAGGTACTAAAGCTGAATGTAGTATGGCCATATGAAGGGTTACCCTAATAGTGCTTTAGCAAGTACTGCTCCTATGTATATGAATATGTCCTTACTCTTAATTAAGTTTTCATACTCTATCCATAGAATAGTGACTGATGGGAGTTGCAATTAGTGCTGAATGTAGCATGGCTATATGAAGGTTACCCTAACAGTGCTTAGTGAATGAAGGTATATTCCTGAAACTCTTATAATGTGTGACTATGTACTTGCTCCTTATCAAGTATAAACATCCTGTCTACATTGCAAGTAATTGAAATAGGAAAGTTGAGATCATCTGAATGTAGCATAGGGTGAGGATATACTAGTGGCATGGCTGTCCTAGTATCATTGTACAGTAATGTGAAATGTTATGGGTTCAAATCCCAGCCACAGCTTAATAACACATTTCCCTGCTTTGTCAGGGTTTTGTAGTGTAAGTGAATTTTCCCTGACAATACATGGTTCCCTAATTACTAGTTGAGTCCATGTAAGTGAATGTGACTGATGACCTCGATGGCTGTATGAAGGTTACCCTGATAGCACTTAGCAAATGAAGGTATATACCTAATGCTCCTACAATGTGTGATTATATCCTTACCCCTTATCAAGTATAAATGCCCTATACATATTGCAAGTGATTGAAATGGAAAGTTGAGATCAGCTGAATAAAGTATAGGGCCATATGAAGGTTACCATGGTTGTGATGGAAGATTTGTAAAAGATGTAGATGTAAGTGTAGGCATAAGAAGCCTTACAAGAGGGTAGTACTTAGTGAACTCAGATATCTCAACTGGCAAGTTAGAACTGCTAGTGATTTCACCTTTATCGCAGAGTCAAGAGGAGATGATAATTTGAAGAGAAGCAAAATCTATTCTTAAAGTTCGAAGATGGTATAAGACTTGAGATGAAGGCTAGAGAGAAGAAACTTGACACATTGCTTGTCCAGTCTCTCTTAAATACCCAATTCTGACCAAGAGATAACCAAGGAATTACAAAGGAAAAGAACCCCATCGAAATATTCCATTATAATTTCCTACACATCCTTCACGATTCCCTAGACGATAATCAAGTAAGATTGCTTTTTTTATCAACAAGATTGTTTATGGCTTTTGGAGGGGACACCTCCTTGAGCCATGTCCTCTAATGATATAGCTGATTAGTAATCATGATGAGATTGAGGTGACAAGCCTCATCTCATTGATTGCATATAGCCAATCTTATGCATATCATATTGTCAAAGCCTCACCTCACTTAGTCAAGGCTTGGTGGTGACGATACTTATCATGTGGTTCTGTAGCTCAACTCAAGGGAAGAGGTAGTTATGGATTCTGACATAACCCTTTCATTAACTTGGAACTAGGTTCTGCACATGCCCTGGTACCTGGGTAGAGCATGGATACATTGCTCTGAAACATTATGCCCCTTCTAAAGGTGCATGGTCCCCATGCACAAGATCAATAGGTCAGCAGAGGTTTGTCACTAGCCATAGGTAGGAATGTCCCTATGATTAGGTGAGAGGAGTAATAGCTCTAGGTTATGAGGAGGAGACCTGCTGTAGGAGCTGAGAGCCTCCACATGGTGATGTATCCAACTCCTAGTGCCATTATCATCAACCTGGATAGAAAGAAAGGGTACTTACTCAGTTCCTTCTCCTTTGCTTGCACAGTAGAGCATCTTCTCCTTCTACAGCTTTGGTTTCAGCATCTGGTTGGTGAAGGTGATAGTTGACCAATTCTTCAATGGGTTCCCCATTGACCAAGAGGTTGTCTTCAGGTTCACAGGATCCTTCATTGTTGGACTATCCTTCCTATAGGACAGAGGACTGGAGTTTCTTGGACCATTAGTCAAGTCGAACCTTAGATATTTCCTGAACAAAATAGTACTGTTCTCCATCTTCTAACTTAGGTTGTGGAACAGGTGCTCAATGCAAGTTGGCTGACCTATGGTGGGTTCAAGTTGGGAAACATGGAAGACTGGGTCCATTTTCAAAGGAAAAGGGGAGTTTCACCTTGTAGGCTCATTCTCTAACCTTCTTAACAACTTGGAAAGATCTGGTGAACTTCAAATCCAGCTTGTGAAATGGTCAAGGGGAAGGAATGTCACCTCTTTTTAGGGGCACCAAATCACTAGGGGTAACTGGAGGGAATTCTTGGTGATGTATATCATACCAAGTAACTGACTTATATTGGGTATCAAAAAGCTTCTAGCAGATGACAGACTAAGAGTGTTAAAGTTCCTCAGTGCCTTTAAAAAAACATGACCTGCTGTGTGGTATCTATAGAGGGGTAGTATCCAAAATTGGTGAAGAAGGGAGAGGAACCCATTGAGGAGGACTGAGCATTGTTGTAAGTGAACTCAGCCAGGGGAAGGAAGAAGACCCAGTTTGATTGATCAAAGTTGACATATGCCTTGAGGTATGCCTCTAGGATGTAGTTTAGTCATTCTCTGTGGCTGTCAGTCTAGGGATGGGCAGTGGTCAATTTCAGAAGTTTCACACCAAGATTATCCATTACTTCCTTCTAGAAGGAGTCAAACTTGGGATCTCTATCTGAAACTATATTTGGCAGTAGCCTATAATGTTGCCAGATCTCACAGACAAAGGTGTTGGCTAGTACCTGGGAGGTCACATTACCTCCTGGGGGTAAGAAGTGTGCCATCTTGCTGAACTGATCTATAATAACCCAGATTTAGGTGAAGCCTTTGGGAGAGGGGTCAGTGATGAAATCTATCGAAATCGACTCTCACAGGCAGTAGGGGACTTCCATAGGAAGGAACTTGCCATAGGCTTTGTGTCTCCTCACCTTATCCCTCTAGCATTGGTCACAGGAGGATAAATACTTGGTCACATCCTTCCTGATGGTTGGCCAGTAGAAGTCCCTGTCAATAAGTTCATAGGTCTTATCCCAACCAAGATTGCCAGCTGCATGGTGATTGTGCCCAGAATCAAGCACCTGTATGTGAAGGGAAGAGGGGACATACCACTGCCCATTAAACTTCAAGAGCCCTGCAAACACTGATAGTCCCTAGTAGGATTCTGAAGATGGGACTGATATTCCAGGTCCTAGGCAGAAGCCTTCCTTAGATCCTTGACAAAGGTAGGATGCAGAGCAGTCAGTGATCTTTCACTTGTGGAGATGTATTGACTCTTCATGAGGACAAGGAGCCCTTGCTCAGATACCCCTTCTCTAGGTGCATGGTCCCCACAGCTCAATAGAACATTGGCTTTAGTGTTGTGGGTACCCTGCCAGTAAACAATGTGGAAGTCGAAGTTATCAAATTTCTTCATCCATCTTATCTGCCATTGGGAAAGGACCTTGGTAGTAGAGAAGTACTCAAGGTTCTTGTGGTCCATGATGACTGTTACAGTATGAGTTGAACCAGAACACCAATGTCTCCAGTGATAGTAGAGGCAATCAACTATGGCCAGCATCTCCTTGTGATAGATCTCATAGTTGCATTCTAGCATGTGCATCTTATGACTGTGAAAGGCAATGGGTTAGAGAGGACTGTCAGGGAACTAGTGTGAGAGAACACCACCAATGGTGAAGTCACTAGCATCAGTTTCTGCAATTAGAGGGAGAGCATGGTCATAATAGACCAGGTTAGGATTATTGGTGAACATTTGCTTAAAGGTATCAAAGGCAAGTTGTTCCTTGATCCCCTAAACCCACAGTTTGTCATGCTTGGTGAGGTTTGTGAGGGGAGTTGCTAATTTGAAAAGCCTTTAATGAAGATTCAATAGCAGTTGGCGAACCCTAGGAATGAGCAGATGTCACAGACTGTTAATGGTATGTACCACTCCTGAACCATTTTGATGCAGTCTTCTGCCATAGAGACTCCATTGTCTGAAATCACAAAGCCTGGAAACTCGACCTCATGAATAGCCCAAATGAACTTTGAGGGCTTTAAGGCCAACTTGTTCTCATCTGGGAGGTGGAGAACTTTTTGGACCAAGCAATCATGCTCTTCTTTCATTTCTGTGTAGATGAGTATATCATCTTGGTAGATGATGACACCAAGATCCAAGAGATCATGGAAGATGGTATTCATCATCTCCTGAAAGACAGAGGGAGTATTGGACAGACCAAAAGGTATGACCAGGTATTCAAATTGGCCATATCTGGTTCTGAAGGCCATTTTCCACTCATCAACTTTAGCTATGTAGATGAGGTTGTATCTGTTCTTCAGATCTAACTTGGAGAACCAATGGGAAGCTCCAATGTGATCACAGAGATCTGTCATCAGGGGCACAGGATTAGCTCTTCTGGATAATGATCTTGTTAAGGCCATGGTAGTCCATATAGAGTTGATAGGGTCCATCAGCCTTTTTGATGAAGAGGATAGGGGCACCTGTGGGGAACTTGGAAGGACAAATTTTTCCTTCTCCAGTCATTTGGGTAATGTATTCCCACAGGGCCTTGAGCTCAGTTTCCAATAGCTTGTACAGAGGGCCCTAGGGAGGAGAAACTCCTTCCTTTAAGTCAATCTTGCAGTCCCACTCTCGATAGGGAGGGAGTGCAGAGGCAAGTTGTTCAGAGAACACAGTAGGAAAGATTTGTTCCCACTTGCAACCTTCAGAGGTAGTAGGGGAGGAGGTAGTAGAGGCCTGCAAGAACACCCTGGAGAAGCCTTGAACAGGTGCTCTTGTCATAGCAGCACACCAACAATGTATGACAGCTTCATTCATGGGAGTGTCCACCTACCCAATCAATCCACCACTAACTGCTTGGTTGTTGGTGTAGAAGTCATCATCTCCAAGGAGGGAGAAAGCTGAAACCATTTCCACCCTGGGTGCTATAAGGTGCTTCTGACATTTCTCAGATGGAAAGGAGACCAACTCTGCCTTGTGATAGTTGACACTAGGCTCATAATCATAAAACCACTTTACCAGCAGATAAATGTTGACATCTGGGGGTGTTGGGCCCACATCAAAATTGATATGTTCATGATGGTTGAGGACCTGCATTTGAAGTATGGGAGTGTAATACCACTCCTGCTTGTAGGAACCATTGTAGGCAAAGATGTTAATTAGAACAGTTCACTTTATCTTAGGCACTGGCAAGCAGTCACTGATCATGGCTCCTGTGCTGCTATTGTCAAGTTTGGCAGTCGCAGTTTTACATCTATTTTGGTTCCTGTGAGACTGTGAGCTTTCTAGTGAAAGGACACTGTCACCTTAACACATTTGCCCTTAATAGGGTCTTCTTTGGCAGAGGAAACAACAGATATAGTGGATACATTCCTTGATCTCTCCTGGTAAGCTTGTGGCTGGAGCCCACTAGATAACAAACTGTAAGGGTTATAAAGGATGTTCATAGGGTATGGAAAGGCAAGAACAGGCTGGTATCAGAGAGTGGTAGTTTGTTATATGACTAATTCAGTCCCTGTAAGCGAATGCGACCGATGACCACAATGGCCGTATGAAGGGTTACCCTGACGGCGCTTAGCGAGATAGCTCCTGTGTTACGTGACTATGTTATATGCTCTTAATTGAGTGCGACGCCCCGTCCGTATATCAGTGAACCGAGGGAGGACAAGTAAAGTTATATGACTAACATGTTTCAGCCTTCAGGCCATCCTCAGACAAACAAAGAGATCTATGAAGAAACTCTAAGGAAATAAAGCCAAAGAAAGAGAGTCATGATGTCATGGCAGCACAAGCCTCTTCAAATGTGAGTTTGTGGTATCATCAGTCATCACCACCCTCATGGGGTGTAAGAGTACAAGCCTAAATGCTGGCAGCCCACCTCACTAAAAACCATGGCTATGAAAATCCATGGAACACCTGCTC